>PVLD010013720.1:0-54958 GCA_004027595.1 Dinomys branickii | reverse complement strand
TAAATTGTGGAAGCAACCCAAATGTCCATCCACAGAAGACTGGATTAAAAAACTGTGGCATTTTTATATAATGGAATATTATTCAGCTATAAAGAGGGACAGATTTGGGGCCTTTGTAGGCAAATGGTCACAATTGGACACCATACTCATAAGTGAAATAAATCAGAGGTACATGTGCAGGCAACGTATTGTGTCACTGATGTAAGAACCTGAGGGTGGAAATATAAACTAAAAGACATGAAGGAAATCTGTTCAAAAGTAAAGAACAGATGGGACGAGGGAAAGGAGAAAAGAGGCAAAAATGTATGTATGTATGTATGTATGTATGTATATACATATGTGCAGGATGGCTAACATGGTTCTACTATTGTCTTATGTCACTTAATGGTAAGGAATAGTTGATGACTGGTTCTTTGATCAATCTTGTATGTCTATATGTGTTCTCCTGAGCATACACTTTGAAGATATCAATATGCAATGCAACAACTATTGTTGGTTTTGTTGCTTTGTGTATAATTCAATTCTGATTATACTGTTATTGTGCTACTTTGTGTCTCTTTGTTAATGCTTTCCAGTTTTTTGTTTTGTTTTGTTTTGTTTTTCTGTTGTTGATGTAGTTCTTTTTGCTTTCACACTTTAAAAAGAAAAAATTATATTAAAAGAGAAGAAAAAAACAAAAAAGGAAGGGATAATTATCTATGTATGTAAGTAAGTATGTATGTATATGCAGCATATCTTACATAGTTGTACTACTGACTTAGGTCACTTTATTGTAAGATATAGTTGATGATTAATTGTTTGATCAATTTTGCATGTCTATATCTCTTTTCCTGAATATACACTTAGAAGTTATCAATATGTAATGCAACAACCATTGTTTTTTCCCTGTTACCTTATCTGTAACTCAGTTTTGATTGTACTATTCTCATGCTACTTTGTGTCTGTTTGTTAATATGTTTTTGTTCTTATACTTTTAAAATAAAAAAAAGAAAAAAGGCTCAATAATAATCAAGAAATTTTTTAAGATAAAGTAAAGGAACTTGCCTTTAGATATCAAGTCTTACTTTAAACCTACAAAAATTGAGGAGGGATGTTGGGTACAAAGACAGATAAATTAACTAATGGTTTAAAATATCAAACCCAGACATGGACAGATACATATTTAAACACTTAGTATTTGATAGAATTGACATCATAGATCAATAGGGAAAGAAAATTATCAGTAATTTCTGGGTTGAGTTTTTTACACTTTTAAAGCAGATTATGCCAGGCATGGTGGCGCATGCCTGTAATCCCAGCACTCAGGAGGCTGAGGCAGGAGGATCGTTGCAAGTTCGAGACCAGCCTGAACTGCATAGTGAGACCCTGTCTCAAAAAGACCAAAAAAAAAAAAAAAAAGCAGATTAAATTTCTGTCTATATATAAATAAATTCCAGATGAATTAAAGACAAATACAAAATATTAAAATGTTTTTAAATTGGAATAAAATATAGGAGAACATCTTCAGGACCTTGAGGTAAGGTAAGATCTTTTTAAGAAAGGCACACAAAAGCATAATATAGAGAATAATAAAAGATGACAAATTTACTACAATGACTTTTTTTATTTACCTTCCATAAAACTCAGCATAAGAAAGAGAAATGACAAGTCACAGTCTGGGAAAGTTACTTTCCACCCATAATACTGGTGCAGAACTAGTGCCCAGAAGTAACCCAATGGAAAAACAGGCCAGAAGAATCATCAGACCATTCACAGGGGCGAGAAATGAGTGCACCATAAACGTATGAAAGTGTTCTCAACCTCACTGACATCCAGGGAAATTCGAGATAAAGTGAACATGAGTTACCATTTCACACTTATATTGGTAAAAAAAAAATAAAATGCAAGCCTAATATTGCAGATGTTTGAGAGGACAAGGAAAAACAAATTCTCAACACTGCTGATGGGAATACAGATCGGAACAACTGTTCTTAGAAAACGAGTTGGCAAACCGAGTATAACAAGATTATATTTCCTGTCTTCCTCTCTGAACACTGCTGATCCTGGAGGCCTCAGGAAATAGAGGCCTCTCTGGGAATCCGGAGTTTCTGGAAGTTGGAGAAAGGGCGGAGCAAGGAAAGACTCCATTGAGGAGCAGATCAAGTTTAGACACCCGCAGGGCATTCTGTGAACGGGCAGCAGACAGACAGCCGCATGCCTGGAGCTCAGGGAAGAAGCCTGCACCACGGATGAAGATTTGTCTCTAGTGTTTATGACAGTGTGAACTACACATGCCTGAGTACATGGTATTCCACATGGGCGGTATTTCTATCTAGAAAGCTGTTAAGTTGCTCTTCAAGCTGTTTGGGCTCTGCTGCTTTCAACACCCTAGCTTCATCCGCTTGGGACTGAGGTGGAAGTTCTGACGTGGGGCTCTGAGGAGCCTCTTGCTGGACTGTCTCAACCTGGCCAATCTTCTTTCTTTAAGACCTGGCTCAAATGTGGCTCCTTTGTGACTCCTGCTTCACCTCACTCAAGAAGGAATTTCTCCCTATTGTATGTCCCTAGACGGATGTGCTTGCTTTGCAAGGACAACACTTTGCTTCACCAGGGGCCTCAAGTGCTTGGGCTGAATATTTAACTTTATAATCCTTCTGTGACCTGAGAAAACAGACTGCAGCATGTATGATCATTCTTCTGTGCTCACTCAAAAGCCCATGCGTCTGATTCTGCACATTTTCCTGCCAAGTGAATGTTATGGATTTGTACAAATAGCCTGTGTTTGGGTAACTCCATACTACAGGACCAATAATGGTGTTAAATGCTGAATATGCAAAAGATTAGGAAGAGGGCCTAACTCAGTGGCAGAGTGTCTCCCTAGTCCACCCAAAGCCATGGGTTCGATTCTCAGCAACACTAAAAACTAAATTCCTGTTTTAAAAACATAAAACAAGAAAAGTAAAAATAAAAACATAAAACAATAAGAAGATAAATCTTACTCTTCTGTCATTTCTACTAAAATTTTGGCCTCTTAGCTACACAACAAGAAAGGAGAAGTACAAAAAGAATTTGATTTTCACTGAGGATTCTGATTTAGCAGATGAGAATTCATAATTACTCTGTACATATTAAAAAGTTCACACTAGGAACCTATGGTGCACATCTGTAATCCTAGCACTCTGGGATGCTGAGGCAGGAGAACTGTAACTTTAAGCCCAGTCTGTATAATGTAAGGATTTAGTAAGTCATTGTCTCAAAATAAAAAATAAAGAAGGGTTGGGAATATAACTCATTGTGAAGGCCCTAGATTTGACTCCCAATACCTACACACACACTCACACACACACAGACACACACACAGACACAGACACACACACACACACACACACACACGCATGCACATGCACACGTACACACACTCATACAGAAATTGCATTTTAAAAAATGATTCTACCAGAAATAACAAACTGTAGAGCTGAACAGGGCCAATGTAAACCTCCTGGCAATTTCTAGCTTTGTAGAGGCAGCACTTAAGAACAAAAGTTTAATAGAGTGACATTTTAGGACTAATAAAAATAAAAAATAATATTGAGCTGAAGCTAATCACAAGAACATTGGGACCAATGCCTTCCATCCAAAGGCAATGCACAACTCTTATTTTTTGCCTGGTTTCTCATCCTTGAGAATGAGCCTTGCCTGAAACCATTTATGTCAATTTTCCTCTTTTAAGGTCAACTAAAAACAAAAGTAGCCTCTCAACCACTTGCCTCCCAAAAAAGAGATTTCGGACTCATTCCAGAGGAAACTTAGGTTGATGGCAGCAGCATCAGCCTTGGGTGAGGCCCCAGGCCTGGCTGCCTGCTCAGTTCAGGTTTCTCCACTTCCCCAGGCTCTGCCCCTGACAAACAGGAATCTCTGGCTCCCTGTAAGCAAGAAGATGCAAGACGGTGCCATTCATCTGATGAGTGACAAGATGCAGCTTGTCCCTGACCTGGGGAATCCCAATTTGCTTCTAGGATGACTCAGTTGTACAGATGCTGAAGAACTAAGGGCCAATGCTTTAAAATGCTCTTGGCCCTCAGCCACCAGGAGGTCTGAGCATCTAGTACAGTTGCATGGCGAGGTCCACCTGTCAAGAGCAAAGCCCTATCCAAGGGACTTCAAGCAGCCTCATGCAGAGGCGTGCTGGACTCTCCCTGCCTGGTTGCACTGTCTGTATCCTGCATGGCTCTCAGAGCACACTAGGAAACAGCCAGATATGTAATTTGCCAGTAAGAGGGATTCAACCAAACTGTAAATCTCTGTGTTTTATTCTACATGTAGACAAGATTCTAGGCCTAGCAGCCAGGACGTTTCCTTAGTTACCATGGGTTCCTGGGGCAGGGGTAGAGGGGACTGATGTGTAGACTACCAAGGACGTGAGGAAAGAAGAACACACGAGGCGGTGTGCATGGGTGTCATACACTTTTGACTTGACCTGCATCCTTATGAAATCTTTGATATCTAAATATGGTTTCTGTATCCATAAAATAAATAAAGTTTGCCCTACAAAGGGAATTCTGTAACACTGGTTCTCCAACTCCATTCCACATCTGGAGAGATTTGATACAACCAATGCCTAGGTCTCACCTCAGAGATTATCGTGATATAACTATCATACATGGTGGCCTGAACATGAGGAATTTTACAAGCTGAGTGCTTCAAGTATGCAGGAAAGTTCAAGAGCACTGCTCTAGAAGAGGTACTCCAAGGACCTCCTCACTGTCCACAAGACTTCTTTCACTAGGGGCTTTCCATTCCCTACCAAAAGAGCATGCTTGATCTAGACCTAAGCTGTCTCTCTTCCTGACCTCTGAAATGCTCTTAATATCTAAGTTTTTAAAATCTCAAGCAATTATGGCTTCACACTCTACTTGATGAAAATAATCTGTGCTTTAAAACAATCTGTGCATGGCTGATGTGGGACTGTTAGTCTCCCTTTGGCCCATTCAGTACAAATATCCATGGTTCTCTAGAGACAGAGTCATATATTGGATTAAAGTTCATTAGGCACTCCGCGATATATTTGCCATCATCACGATCTAAAAGCCAAGAGTTTTAGATAAGGGAAGTGTTATACTAGGCACAAATAGCAGAAAACAAATCAAGGCGTAGTCCACAGCCTCAAATAACTCATATGAACACGTAACTACATTACAATCTAGAAATCTTACCAAGAACACGTACGAAGTTGTCTGAGGAGACAAAAGAGGGAGCAATTTCTTCTTGAGTAAGATGAAGGGGAAAATCACAGAAGATGCCACATTTGAGCCAGGTCTCAGAGAATACAACTTTGCCAGGTTAAGACCCTCCAGCCACAGACAATGCTCAAACAAATCCTTTATTTTAGGAAACATCAATGGGGTGAAACACCCACAGAAAGAGTGGTGGGGAGGGACTTGGAAAGGAGAAGTTAGCCGTGGGTTCTTAAGGGCTTTGCAAGCCGAAGATTTTGGGCTTTAACCCAATGAACTAAAACTTTAATACGTGTAAGAATCACTAGGGAGTCCTGTTAAGATTCCAACTGAAGGATTCTGGGGTGTGGCGGAGAGCCTGCACTTCTAATGAGCTCGGAAAGGGTGCAGATGTGGCTGGACACAGTAGCACACGGTTGAAGGCAAGGCTCTAGAACTGAGCTACACAACATGGTCACCACCAGCACATATGCTGGCTGATGTTGAATTTAACAATTGAAAAATAACTAAAAGTGAAAACCTAGCTCTTGGGTTTTAGCAAACCCATTTCAAATGGTCACTAGTCACACCGTGCTGCAATATTGCACAGTGCAGAACTAGGACACGACCCTCATCACAGATGGTTCCACTGAGTTCAAAAGCAACACGGCTACTGGGGGTCAGATCCTGACCCACATAACCTGTAGGGTAATAAACTCTTCCTGTTTTAAGTCATTAAGCTTTTGAGTAACTAGTTACAGCCAATAGATAAATAATATATTGTTCTAGGCACTTGCAATATTTTAGCTCATAATAATCCTTTAATAGAACCTACTAGTTTATTCTCACTTTAGATAGGGAAACCAAGATACAGAGAAGGTAGTTAACTTGTTTGCAGTCACACAGCTAACAAGCCTAAGAGTGGAGACTCAAACCCAGGACATTAGGGTCCAATGTCTTGCTCTCAAACTCTGCTTTATCTCAGACTGAGTAGACTATCTCTTGGGAGTAGCTTGAAGGATGGCTTTAGGAACCCACAGAAGCACAGAGGACCCCTCTTATTCTTCCCCATCCAAGACAAACTGAGGCGCAATCTAGGAGGTGGACCCCAAGCCCTGGGAGTCTTTGAAAGCCCTGCCCCTCCCCCAGGTGGATTCCAGTGGGGAGCTAGTTTTGTGACTCCAACTGTAGGCCCAGTGGCTTGTTAGGAACAGAATTTGTATGTCAACAAGATTGCCCAGGTGCCTTGCACAATGAAGTCTGAGAAGGGCAGCTCTAATCCCCAGCCCAGGCCACACCTGGTGTGGCCAGCAGCTGAACATCAAACACAGAGGCACCTATGATATCTGCTGCAGGAACTGAAGCTGCTGCATAGAGAAAAGCTAAGCTTAGCATTTTATGAAGCAGTTCCTCGAAATACCAAAAAGATGAGAGGGAAGAAAAACTGAAGAGACAGGTGGGGAAAAGCAGGAGAGAACAAATAACTTCTCCATGTGTCAAAGAGAAATAAAAAAAACTCCAGGGGGCGATCAGTAAACATTAGGGTGTCAGAGAAGACCTACCTTAAAAGACAAAAATCAAACCAGACAGCAAAATTGCCTCTCATCGAGTGAGGCCAGGGGTAACAGTACACTCACTGTATGCTTTTATGAAAGGAATGTGAAAAGCTGCTTTATTCTAGCCGTATCTGTCAACAGTAAATAATATGCCAGTAAAAGTTACAACTTAAAAGGAAGGAAGCAAAACTTCTTCCCTTTTCCCTATTCAGTTAGCAGGAGTATAATTAAGAGCTAATCCCCAGTTACAGAATAACCACCTTTATGACTCACCCCTGGACTTCACATTTTATCGGTACAATCTGAGACTTAAAAAGCCAGTCACATACAGCACTTCCTGCACCCTTCTCAGAGCTTCCAGGGCAGTGGGGAAAGAGGGCTACTGCAATGGGTAGAAAATGAAGGTCTAAGAAGACTCTGGTAGCATCCTCCTATCTCAAAACAGGGTGGTAGAACCCATTTCCCAGGGGACTGTTTTGATAGAAGTTTCTACCATGGATCTGAAAGGAGACACATAGCTCAAAGGGTTAATCCAAACAACACGCAGCAGAGACACAGCCTAGCAGTGGCTGTCAGAATTAGTGTATGTCAGACCATCCGCAGGACTGGTTGAACAGTTTGCTGGACTCCAGCCCAAATTTCTAAGTGAGTCAGTTAGGACACAGTCAGAGTATCTGCCTTTCTAACCTGTACCCAGCTGTTCGGATGAGATCCGCTGTAGTATGGTCTTCTGGAGAATAGTGTGGCCCATATTAAAGACCAGCTCTGAGCCAACGTCATGATGCACTCTGCTCCTTAGAAAATGTGTGACCTTGGACAAGTAACTTAACCTTCTTTGTCTCCATCTCTATATGTCAACTAGGGATAATAACAGGACTGTCTCTTAGAACTGTCATAATGATTAAAAACATTAAAATAGTAAAACAGTACTTAACAAACTATAAAAGTTCTCTGTGACAATTATTAATCAATGAAAGTTGAAGACAAGAAATTATTTTTCACTGGTTTTATTTATCATAATTTATGCTTCCTAGGTAGAATTTTAAAGGAGGATATACTTATCAATTTATTCCATTATTTTATCATAAATTATCCATCTGTTCTCAAACACTACCTATGAAACAATGATCCATGAAAGAATAACATGATTGTCTGTGCTTTAAAACATATTCCAAAGAATAAAAGTAATTTTTTTCACAAGTCTATAGCTACAGCAGACTCAAGAACAGTAATTCTTTTAAAATACCCTTATAGACTGTAATTATTAAATAGGAGTTTAATAATCCATGTAACAGAAGAAAAGAAAGACCTGACCACAAAGGGATATCAAGAGCGTCAGGACAGCATCTTGGAGCAGGAAGTAGAACACGAGACAGGAAGTAGAGACCAAGCGGTGAGGACACTAGAGCAAGATGACCACCCACCACTGGGTCTCTAGTGCTGCAGGGCAAAGCCAGCGAAAGCTCACAGTCTGGAACAGTGAAGTGACAATAAGCTAAGGAGATCCACTCGAGGAATTTAAAAATAAATATTCAAACAGACAGACCAGAAAAAGCAACCTCAGAGCCCAGAGAGGAGGAGGAGGAGGAGAAGAAGAAAGAGGAGGAAGAAGCAGCAGCAGGCAATAAAGGGATCTGACATTGTGTGGAGGATCCAGGGCCAAGTTTTAAAAATGTAGTGCATTCTTCCTCTCATGCAAATATCATAAACTGAACTGTTAGCCTCTACCCTCTGGTCTCATCTCGATCTCCTTTTGCCCCTGTCAAACTCACTGCTCTGAACTTCCTCAAAACATAATCTGGGGCTGTGGCATCCACCTGGGCTAATACTTGTCCGTTCGTCTGGCACAACTTCCTCTTCTGAATCCTCTCCATTCGTGGTGGATTGACAACTGGTGGGCAACGTATGACACCCAGCAGAACTGAATCAGCACAGTGCTAGGTATGGAGGGCCCACCTGAGGGTTGCTGCCAACAGCAAAGAAAGGAAAAGTAGAGAGGAATAAGGGGTGGCGAGCTGTTGGTTCTTCCGGAGAAGCTTGTGCTGGCTTTCCTGATATGAACTCGGCTGTTCTCACCATTGGAGAAGCTCAGGACCTCCCTGTCGCTGAGGATAGCTGTGGTATCTTCCAGAGGAGCTCTGCTTCTTATGTGGAGTGTCGCTTCCTGGCTCTAGTGCAGATCCCTCAACCTGCTGGCACAGATTCTTTATCCTGCTGGCACAGACTTTCTAGCTTCCACCACTGACCTTTGGGCCTTCCCGGTGCAGATCCTTGAAACAGGCCTGCATGAGACATTGTCACAGGCTCCAGGCCTCCAGTTGGACAGGTGGGGAACATTCTCATGGACTCTAGGTCTTCAGCTGGACTCAGGCAGGACACTGCCATGAGATCCAGGTCATCAGCTGGATTCTCTGGGTCTCTAGTGTGTGAACATATATCCTGCACTCTTTTTTATTTGACTCTTTGAGTGACCACTATAAAATTATGTGCCCTGTAAATCCTATAAATTATGTATCCTGTTTCCCTTGCAAACCCTGACTACAGCACTTCTTTTTCCAGTACTGGGGATTGAACCCAGAGTTTTGGACCAAGCTATATCCCCAGCCTTTTTCATTTTTATTTTTTTTTTATTTTGAGACAGGATCTCACTAAATCTCTGCCCAAGTTAGGCTCAAACTCGTGGTCCTCCTGCTTTAGACCCCCAGAGGGGTGGGATTACAGGTGCGCACCACCACACCTTTAAAGCCAAATCACAATACCTCTTCTCACCTTTCTCAAAGTAGGATTGATCTGCCCACCTCCAAGCTCATGTTGCCTCTTTGTAACCGTTCTGTTAACATACAACATACTGCCTGGCAGTGACACGCGTGACTGCCTGCCTATCCTCCTCAACCCTAAATGACCAGAGCACCCTGCCAGCACTCAGAACACAGGACACCAGCCACAGAAGATTGTCAGAGTTCTCCACACTCAGCCTTCTCCGGGTCTGGACTTCTAACTGCAAGCCTCTGGGAGTTTGCCCCGGGCACTTGCTCTGGTGGCTTGATTGTGCTAGCCCATGAAGAGAAAGCAAACTGAGATAACTGTCCCCCAGCCCTCAACCAATTATGGTCATGGATTGGTGGAATAATTTTCCCAACTGCCCCCTGCCCTTTGGGTAAGAGCATGCATGTTCCACCCAATCTTAGAGATCCCCAGCAGGTTCGGGTTCCAGCTCTCTTGAGCAATCAATAACCTGCTCAGCAGTGCACCTACTTCAGCTCCCTTCCCTCCTCACTCACTCCCACCTCTCCGTTGGTGTTCTCCGGGATCACCTTTCCAATAAATACCTGCTCTGGAGTCCTTGTCTTAAAGTCCATCTCGTGGAACCGGATCTAAGACAGTGTTCAACAAATGTCAGAGTTTCATTAGATGACTTAAATTCACGGAAGAGGTGAGCCCAAAAGGAAGGAGAAGAAACTGCAGCAAAGGCAACTAAAGGCTAGGCTGAATAGTCACAGACAACAAGGAACAGAATCCAGAGTTCTTCCTGGCCTAAAGGTTATAGCTGGAAAACTGAGCAGGCCTGCCGGGCGCAGTGCGCATGCCTGTAATCCCAGCACTCCGGAGGCTGAGCAGGAGGATCACTGTGAGTTCCAGGCCAGCCTGAACTCAATAGGCAGACCCTATTTAAAAAAAAAAAAAGCTGAGCAGGCCAGATGAGAACAGATTTTTAGAATGATGATCTCACCCAGGAAATCCTTAGAGGTTTCTCAGGGGTTTTGTTAGAATAGGTACAAAGTGCATATATTAAAGTTTTCTTAGCATTATAGAACTAAAGACATGGACGTTCTCAGGAAATGTACAGAAATATGCCACACACGCATACACACACACAAAAAAAAAAAGTTATGATGGCTGCATGTTGAAAGGGATTTCCCTTTTATTAGAAGACCCAAAGCTGAGAATTTTATCAGCCAAGATGGGCAAAGCAGAGCTGCAGGGACAAAGGTTGTTTCACCTCTTTGTTTGGCTGGTGGGTTTGCTTTGCTCCAGTTACATGTCTAGAGCAGGTCTGGTGGGGAAACTTCATGTTGTCACATCACGTTATCACTCAGGGACGCAAGCTAACAGTGGCCGAATTGTCTCACAACCCTGATGTTTCAAAAGTGAGTTTTCACAGCTTGTTGTGAAGGGGAAAAGGGGGCTAATGAGTCAGGCCCTTGAAATTAAATATTTCCACCCAGAAGGGACATGTATGTTTGCTACTCACATTTCATGGACCAGAATTAGTCCCACAGTCACATGTGTGACAGGGAATTTTAACTTGAAAGTGACAGGGAATTTTAATCACCTGTGTGCCTCACAGAGTGGATAAACCATTTGTTATATTATACAACCAAAGTAGGCTCAATAACAGCTTCTAGGGATGTCCGCAGCCTAATTCCCTGAACCCATGAATACATCATCCTGTAAGCCAGAAGGGGCTTTGCAAAGGTGATTGAACTGTCACAGTGTTAACTGGAGATCACCTTGCATTATCTGGGTGGACCCAAGGGCATCACAAAATGGCACAAAGAACGGAACAGACAGCGCACTGGGAAGCAGAGAGAAAAATGTGACGACACAGGGTCTCCAGCCTTGGAACCAGAGGGGAGTCTGCTCCCATAGAGCTTCCAGGTTGACTTTTTAGTTCCTAAAGACTGGCGCAGACTTCCAACCTCCAGAATTTTAAGGAATAAACTTGTTCGTTAGTCACAAAAGTTTTGTGGTAATTTGTTACAGCATCTATAATGCAACAGACTGGGTACTTCTGCCCCCCTGAAATTCATACACTGAAATCTTAACCACTGAAGTTAGGAGGAAGAGGCAGGGCTGTAAGGTGGGGGCCAGCACAAAGCTTCACCATCCTGAGTGGGATCAGTGTCCCTCATGCAGAGACCACAGACAGCTCATGCATCCTTCCACCACGTGCGGGTACCACAGGGTGACAGCCTACAACCTGTCATTAGAACCTGGGCCTTCCAACTTCTCAGCCTGCAGAACTATGAGAGATAAATTTCTGTTGTTTATAAGTCACTCAATCTGTCACATTTTGTTACAGCAACCCAAAACAGGCCATAAGACAAGTAGGAGGCTAACAAGACAGCCATCCTTCAGGGGCGTTAGGAGCTGGCTAAACCGCTTCTTTAACTCCATCCCCACCACCCATCTCCAGCCTAAATCAGAAAGGTCAAAATTTAAAACATGAATGTTAGCAGGAATCTGTCGGAATGGAAAGTTCTCCAGGTTCGTTTCCTGTGTCATTCACCAGACCAAGTGAAGAGGAGCCCACAAGGCTGTGTGGAGAACAAAGTCCCAACAAGCTGGAGTCTGGCTTCTCAGCAGAAAGTGGAACTGTGAAAGCCCACTCAGTGTGGCCACTGCAGTGAAGCATGTGAAAGGGTTCTTGGAGGAATTTGGCCCTGTCCCCAGGAATTCGGCTTTGTCCCCAGGAATTTGTAGCACAAGTAGAGACTGGTGTCTGCTCCCTGCCAGGAGAAATCTGAATGTGGGAGACCGGGCAATAGCTAAAGCCACCTGCAGTGGTGCACACCTACAATCCTGGCACTGGGGAGGCTGACGCAGGAGGATGACTGCAAGTTCAAGGCCAGCCTGAACTGCAGAGTGAAACTCTGTGTTGAAAAAGACTAAATAAATTACAAAGAAAGAAAGAAAGAAAGAGAGACAGAGAGAAAGAAAAAAAGGAAGGAAGGAAGGAAGGAAGGAAGGAAGGAAGGAAGGAAGGAAGGAAGGAAGGAAGGAAGGAAGGAAGGAAAGAGAGAGAGAAAGAGAGAAAGAGAGAGAAAGAAAAGAAAAAGAAAGCTATCAGCAAGTGGAAAGGCAAAGAAAGGCGGGAAAGACTTCGGACAGTGATATCCTCACTCCTAGGGGAGGAGCATGGAGCTTTTGAGAGGTGATAAGCACAAGAGGATGGAGACAAGGCATGACAGGTAGATTGTCAAAGAGATAATGGGAACATAGGCCCAAAGCATCTTTTTGGTGCCCCAAAGTAGAGATGCCTTTTGAGAAGAGGCATAAATGTGCGGATAAACAGGTGGCAGAGGGAAGGTAACAGCTTAAGGATCCTGAAGATCAAGCAGAGTGCGTCAGCAGCACAAGAGCTCCCAGTGAGGCTGCCAGGCGCCCCCAAGTGCCTGTGCCCGCTGAAGAGCCACGCTCAGGGCCCAGCCATTCCCCCTGGAAACTGTGGTCAGCCAGAGGCCACCAAGGGGAGTTCAAGGACACTAGGCTGTCAATGCAGGAAAGCGAGGAAGAGAGAATAAATCACAATTCTCCACAGTGGGCCCCGCGGCTGCTCCACTGTGGGCCCCGCGGCTGCTCCACTGTGGGCCCCGTGGCTGCTCCACTGTGGGCCCCGCTGAGGGCACCTCATGGACTGGACCCACCCCCACCCATAGCACGACGACAGGGTGGAGCAGGGCGGTCCGCTGTGAGCATATGTACTTTTCCACCTCCGACCATGGCAGTTTGTATACACCCATGTACGTTATAGTATAGTCTGAGGCAGCTATATCTCTTCCCAAGGCGAGAGTCCAAGGATACAGATAAACCCAGGAGTACAGTTATTATCACAGGGAAGATGAGTGATTGAGTGGTAGGGCAACAGAGGTGAGGGAGGAGAAAACTGAATGATCAAATGGGCCATCATCTGTGTAACTGAGTAACAAAGGTGAAGGTAACGTTATGTAGGACAGCATCCAGAGCTAATTCCCTTCTATATTCTCTGTAATTCTGTATTTCCTAAATCATTTTTGTACTAACAGAAGTGAAGATAACTTAAATTATACAGCTTCCAGTGCAAATTCCCTACTATCTTCTCTATAATTTGGTATTTCCTTTAATGTTTTTGTGTTAACTAATGTGAAGACAACACTATGTAATACAACATCCAGTGCTAATTCCCTACTATATTCTGTATAATTTTGTATTTTCTGTATTGTTTGTGGCTTATTCTGGTTCATATGTCTCCATTCTTTTGTCTTTAAAATAAAATTTAAAAAAAACAACCAAGAGAATAAACCACAATTCCTCTCCCCTTTCCAGACCCAAAACCGTGAGTCTTCACCCCTGAGCTGTAGGAAAAGAAGGTCCCGTGAGCTGTGCGGGGCACTGACAGTACAGACCAGGCTTGGACTCCACAAGCCCCGGGCTGTTCCTGCAGCCGAACGTGAACGAAAAGCTGTCGTCAGAATGGGGAAATCCAATGGAGCCTGTTTCAAGTCAGTAACAGAGGAAAAAGAAATCCACTTCCTGTTTGCGCTTCCCTCAAGTAAGACCCATTAATAAACCAGCTACACACACAAGCCCACATTAAACGCCGCACAAGTTCTTACCAACCAGTTCTCCTTAGGATGGAGAAAGAAAACAAGCCAGGACTTTCTTCTATGTCCTTAACATGCATTGGCCACTAGGAGGCAGTCTTTTTCAAGGCTAACTTTTTTTCTAAGAGAAAAAAACAATAATAGTTTCAAAACAGGCTAATGGGAGAATAATAACAATATATTGCGGATTGTTGTCTTCATAGTAGTTATTTAGAGTACAACATGTAGGCATGAAATATTATCCAAACAATATTAGCACAAATTTTTCAATGAACTGAGATATTAGCTGTTTATCTTGTGTATATATATTTTCTTCCTTTTCCTTTTCTTCCTTTCCCCTCTCCCCTATCCCAGTTTCTCTTTCCTTTTGAACAATTTCTTCCCAATTCACAATATCTGTTGGACACTTTGGATCTTATTTACTCTTTCACCTTCTCACCCTAGTGAGGCAATATGATGTCTACACATGTGGGTCTGATTTATTTCACTTACGAGTGTGGCATTGAGTTGTATCCATTTACCTATAAAAGTCTCAAGTTTATCCTCCTTTTTGACTGAATACAACGCCATTATATTAAAAATACATCTTTTTACCCATTCCTTGGTTGATGTGCATTTGGGTTGTTTCCAAGATTTAGCTATTACAAATTGTATTGCTATAAACACTGGTGCACATATATCGCTGTGGTGTGATGTTTTTCATTCTTCCAGGAAGATATCCAGAAGGAGAATAGCTGGGTCAAATGGGACCTCTAGTCCTAGTTTTTTGAGGAATCTCCACACTGATTTCCACAGTGGTTGTACCAATCTACACTCCCACCAATAGTGGAGAAGAGTTCTTTTCCCCATAGCCCTTCTAGCATTTGCTATTGGTTGATTTCTTAATGGTGCTCATTTTTTCTAGAGTGAGATGGAATCTCAGTGTTGTTTTAATTTTCACCTCTCAAATGACTGATGCTGTTGAACAATTTTTCATATATTTATTTGCCATTTGTATTCTTTCATATGAGAAGTATGTATTCATCTCAGATGCCATTTATGGATTGGGCCTTTGGGGGCATGATTTTTTTTCCAATTCTTTATATGTTCTAGATATAAGTCCTTTGTCTGAGGCACAACTGACTATAACTTATTCCTACTCTGTGGGTTGTCTTTTCACTCTGTTGATGATTTCTTTTGTTGTGCAGAAGCTTTTTCATAAGGTGAGATCCCATTTGTTGATTCTTTGTAGTAAGGCTAACCTCATAGGTAGGTACCAGTATGCACCCATTTACAAATAGCAGGAGAGCTAACTAAAAATACAAACTTTTGTGATTTTGTATAACTAAAAGCGAGACACCTCAAGGATTACTTGATTCAATGGCTCAATGGCATCATAACATTCAGGGTCTTGAGATTATCTTGGCTGTCCCTCATAGTCACAAAATGGCTGCTGAAGCTCTGCTAACACACTTTCACCTAGCAATGTCCAGAGATAGAAATGCAAGCATATTTTTTTTTGCCATCCTTCTGAGATCAAAGAAAACACACATGAATACCCTCTAGCCAATGTTTCTTAGGTGTCATTGACAGAAATTGGATGATATGCCATTCTTAAAGTGAACCGCTCACTGGAAAGGAGCCTGAAACTACCGTGGTTGTCTTATATTTAACAAGATTTACACCAAGAATCCAGAATGGACTAAAGCCTATAGCCACCTGATACAGGCACAGAGTGTGTTCTCTTAAGCTGTAGGTGAATGATTGGGCAGACAGGCTCAGAGCATCTTAATGGCGCCCCAAAATAGGGGTGCGTTTGAGGAGAGGGAGAGACCATGAGGTCCGCAGCTCTCAGCGATGCTAACGTGCTGCATTATCCAACGCTTTGGGCCAGAAGGGCTGCTGCCTCAGGAAGCCTCTCGGAGCAGAGCCTGGAACACGTCCTGCGGGAGGGAGAGCTTTCTGGGAGAGGAAGCAGAGTGAGCAGGAGGGGATGGAAGTTTGCTAACCTAGGTGCAGCCAGTCTCAGGGGACTTCACCTCACAGCACTGGCAGTTCTGGAACATGCTCCTGCTTCCATGAAATTGGCTCTTTGCCTGGGAGCACGGGGACTGACATTTTTCACCCCATTTTTGGTCTGTCCTTGTCTGTGCGTTGCTGGAAGGACCTACACTCCAGGGCATGGTGACTCCCTGCTGTGGGGGGCACCAGAACCCTCGTGTGCAGAGGCGGAGCTGTTGGAAGGTGACTTCATCACAGGGGCGGCACAGCTGACTCGCTGCGAGGGTGAGGCCCGGGTACAAGAGGCAGTCACCGGGGTGTGACATGGAAAGGGGCGTCTCAGCCCTGGCTCTTCGCTGCTCTCTCTGCTTCCTGGCTGTCGTGCTGTGAGCAGCTGTCCTCCGCTACATCTGTCCCCATTCCCTCCTGCCTCAAAGCTAGCTGATCAGGGACTGAATCGGCTAAAGCTCGTGCATCAGAATAAACCTCCCCTTCTTTAAGGAGTGTCAGTGATGGGAAGGTGACAAAGGCAGTGGGGGACAATTTCCTGGAGCCAGGCACAGCTCCGAGTCACGGGCAGCGGCCGCTCCCAATGTCTGGGTGCCCTGAGTCAGGACAGGGGCCTGGCAGGGAAGCGCCAGTGCCCACCATGGATGCTGTCACTGGAAACAGATCTGAGGACGGAGGAAGTCACCCCCTCCCCAGCATGGCACTCTCCGCAGGACGCCTGGTGCATGCAGCCATCTGGCTTCTCCCAAGCACAGCAGCAATTACAGAAAATGTGGTCATCCGGGGCACTGAGCAAACACCTGCTCACCCCAGGAGGAGCAAACCTGCCCATGTGCTCCACTGCGATGCAGCCTGAGTTCCAGCTGCTGCTCGTACAGCCCTCACAGGACACGAATCCACGTGGAATCACAGCGGTATTCGTACCCACCCTGCGGCAGCCTCTTCCCACCGGCAGTAAGTGCTCAAGCCCCACCTTCAGACCAACGTGCTCTGCAGCTGCTGGGAGGTTCACATGGCAGCTCTGAGCAGATTCATCCTGGAGGTAAGGAAAGCAGCGGAACCTGGAACGTCACTTGCTCTCACCTGGTGATAAACGGCTAAAGGGAGGTCAAAACGGAGGATGGGTGCCTGTGGGCCTGTAGTCTCATCTTGGGCCTCCAGCATATCATCCAACCCACATCCTTTCAACCAACCCTCGCCGGCACCCGGACAGGAAAGTGGTAAAGCCCTCTTCCTCTTCCACATGCCTCTGCGGATCTCCTCTGGGAGGGAGAGAGCCAGGCTACCGTAACAACTCCTCTTTTTCTCAAATGATGGAAAGACTCTCTAGAAGACACCACAACAAGTCTTTCCAAATCATCTGTTTTTAAAAGTCATGGGTGGAAACACAATGTACAGATTAATTTCCTCTAAAAATAGAGCTGCAGTTTGAAAATAAGAAGAAAAGAGACCCGAACAAATTAATTTTGGCAAAAGCTAAAACCCTGGAAAACACTTTGATAATTCTGCTGCCATCTAGCAGGAAATGGAGAGAATTCTAAAACCTACCAACAACTGAGGTTAGAAAAGTTAGCATTCCCAATAAGCAAGTATTTCAAAGAAGGTGTGTGCTTGTGTGTGGGTGTGATTTCTTTTACTTCCACTTCCTGCAATGCATGTCTTGTCCTCTTTAGGTGTTGGAAGCTCTTTTTCAGGAAGGTTAGATGCAGGCTCACCCCCATATACCCACTCCCTCTTCCATGTCTTACGCACAGAAGGTGCTCCATCAATATTTGTGGGATTTACAAGTAAATAAAATCAGCAGAAATTTGGCTGAACCATTTTATGATCTGCTACCACCATCATGAAGAGTACAATGTATCACTTATCCCACTAAGAAAAACATTGGAACAAGTCTTCTTAGCACTTTAACACCTCGTGTGTAAGTGACCTGCCAAAAGCAAGCTAAGCTGCAAAGCCCTGAGCAGCAAAAGCTGTTCTCTAACGCACTTCAATAGCTGCAAATGATCCTGCGGGTGAAGAGAAATTCATTACGTAAGGATGCCCCCTGCTGGGAAGCACTTTTTCGAGGACACGCAATAGACAATCTCTTTGTGGCCTCATTTGCCCTTCACATTTCCTACCAAAAAAAAGGAAAGCTTAAAGACACAAAGACAGTCTTGAGTCCTAATGTGTTCTAATGTGTTAAAAGATCTATAAACACTGAGAGGCTATCTTAGACTGCAATCCCTCTCACTTTAAACAGAGTCATTTCAAATCAAACACAGGAGAAAAGACATCTTTGGTGGGTAAACTTTGATGAACAAGGTATTTGGATCCCAGCACTCAGAGAATATTTCCTGCCTGCCCAATTTTATCCCAGCAATGCTGTCTTGAGAGACTGATCTGGGCAGAATGGTTTGGGGTCAGAAGCACGAAGTCCAGCCCCTTGGCTAAATTCCATCCATGAAATTATATTCCGATCCATTTTCCTTGCATTTCAATTGAACAAGGAGAATGGCTTCCTTCCTGGTCCAACCTGATCTTAGTCATGCTGGAAGCAAATTTACTAATCACCAGGTTCTAAAGTCTACAAGTTCCCATATTCGTTCTCTCCTCTTCCCTACCCTCCTCCTCTGTCTCCTTACCCCAGTTAAACAGTTTATTGTCTCGTAAATGTTTGTTGGAGGACCCTTTGGGGGAAAGCTTTTCCAATTTCCCATCACTCTGCAAAGGACTCGGGGATTTTCTCACTCTAGTAAACCTTGCGGCCAGTGGCATAAGAAGGGTTAAAAGCACCATCCAATGCCTGTAGCTCTTAACAAGCAGTGGGAAGAGCTGGAATACTGGAAACCCAGCAGCGCTGGGCTGGGACATGTACCTTGAATATGGCAGAAGTAGCTAGAATGGAGAGCGGTTGATTTAGACATTGGTCCTGAAGTTTAGCAAAATTTGTGTCCCCCTTTGTGATTTGAATTGGAGCAAAAACCTAGAGAATAGTCAGCCAGCCCTCGGGGTAAGAATAGTGCTCCTGGGCTCTCTAGTAAGAAAGAAGTCACTCTGCACAGATCAGGGCCTGCTTCTCTCCCACTATCTCCCCACCAGAGCCCCCCTCCACTGGATACAGTGATGCAGTCCACCCGCCTTCCCTTTGGGCCTGTTCCTAGGGAAGTGGCCAGAGAGCTGCATGCAGTCCTCACAGACAAAGTGCTCCAGTCTGTGGCTTAGTGAAGTTTGGGTTAGTGTTGTCTAAAACTGAGTAATCCTTCCTGGGGACTGGTAAAAAGGATTACCTGAGTAATAAATTATCCATCTCCAGAAATACCAGCTGACCATCCCCACCAAAAGGTCTCAGAGACACAGTCATCACCCTGTGAGGCAAAAAAGCAAAGCCTGGCACTTGGGCCTTTCAGGGTCAATGCTGGTTTTTGTCACTGTGCTGGAACCCATCCACCCAGTAATCACTTGAAGAGCTCTCAGATTTATGACTGGAATCTCATCATCACCGATTCCTATTTAGCTGCTCTGGGGGTGGCCTGACATTAGGATTTGAAGAAGCTTCCCCCCGTGTTGATTCCAATGACAGGCCAAGGTTAGGGTCACTGTCCCACACACAGGCGAACCCAGCCCAAGGACTTGTTCCCAGCTGACACTGAGAAACCACTGTCGTGGGAAGAGAAAGGCACACGTCTACAGGATCATGGCATTGCATGCCTGTCTGGATGAGTGTGCAGAGCCAGTGCATAACCAGAAGATTGCCTAGGGAGGCGGAAATAATACAAGGGACGAGAAGAATCAATGGTACTAAGGGCCTCGTGTGTCCTGGTGGAGGAGGGAGGGCCCTATGGACAGAACCGGAGTGACTGAAGTCGGTGAGCTACAGCTGAGGTTCCTATACTTCGGCGGGCATCAGAAGTACCTGGACGGTGGAGACGACACGCAGAGGTCTGGCTCATTGAGGCAGAGGAAGACTGGCCTTTGTCTGTCTATCAAGTTCCCCCAGACAACCCTGGCACAACCACCCTGTGAGAACCTCTCAGCTCAATGACTCACATCCAGCTCCACTCTACCGCTATGACCTAAAGCTACTACCTACAGCTCCTGTGCCTCAGGACAGGCTTCGGGTGAGCGCTGCCCAAATTCCTCTCTTTCCTGCTCTGTTTCCTACTCTTCATACCTGACTGAGGCCACTCCGGTCATTACCTAGGACCTAGCTGCCAAGTCAATAATTCCAGTTGCCCAGTCTTGCCTAGTAGGAGCCCCCACTGTCCCCAATACTTGACCTGTCAAGGAGCAATCTCAATGTCCTTATTCCACTTTCTTAGAGTGACAACCAAGTGTTCACTGCGAAGACGGGTGCTTGGTTACAGTGACCCCTTCTGCCGGGCTGGAAGGAACCCAAAGGCAAAGCTAGAAGGAACCAGCCATGGGGTCACAGCAGGGAGGAGACACAGAGGAGGTCAGAGGTCAGGGAAGGGGACAGGGAGGGGACATACTGGGGGCCAGGGGTGAGGGAAGCCTCAGGCTTGCCTTAAAGTCTGCTCTCCCCCTCAGGCCAGAGAAGCAACCCCTATGCACGCCAGCCTAGATGAAAAGCACCATGGGATGGAACCAGCTGGAATAAATGACAAGAGGCTGTTCTCATTTCTTTTTACAGACTTTTAAATCTATTACAATAGCAGATACATTGCCATTAATCCCCCCCAAAGTGATGCCCCCCATTCTGAAAACACTGACCCCATCATTCTTGCCACTTTCTCAGTTAAGAGAGTGTCCTCACTTCTTACGGTAGAGAGTGTCCTCACTTCTTACGGTAAAGAGTGAAACTTTTTCAAGAAATGAAAAGCTGGATAATTTTCCTCACCTTGCCAAGTTACTGCATTCTGAACATTTCCTTGCTTCTTGGCCTCATCCGGAGAAAGATGCTTGCTGTCAAGTTTTAGAGAGCAAATAGAAATCAGGTGGGGCCCTCGTGCTCTCCACGCAGCCCCCTTCTCCCTCTCCTTCACCCTCTGCCCCATACCACGCATGCGAGCAGGCAGGAAGCTCCTCTCCCTCTGGTCAGCCCAGGCGTGGCTCTGCACACTGTTTTGGTTACTTTTCTCTCGTTGCTGAGACAAAATAACCAACACCCAAAATGAAGGAAGGAAGGGTTTATTTAGCTTACAGTTTGTGGAGGTTTCAGTCCATATTTGGCTGGTTCTGAGGCAGAGTGGCACATGCCAGAGGACAAACTGTTCAGGGCAGCAGAGCACAGCAAAACCAACCAGCCAAAAGGAGGAATGGCTGAAAACAGCCTCCTTTTCTCCCCTACATTGTAAACACCCTACCCCCACCCAGGGGTCGTCTCACACAATCTCCACGGCCCTCCTCTTCCACAGGCTCAGGATGTTTACAAAGTAAGCACCCCAGCTTCCTCCTGAGTCACTCAGCTAAACCTCTAGATTCCCCAAGGTGACACAATGTATCAACCATAACACACACGCTCTGCAGCCCCCGGGGGCCTCGCTCCGTCTGCCGTCCCTGCTGGTTTGCCACTTCATTCTCGCTCCCCGGTGGTGATACATGGTCCAGTAAAAACATGCTGCAGTCTATGTCCTACCAAAGACGCTCCACCCTGGATTCCCTCCAGCTGCCTTTCTCTCTCCCTCCTTCCTTTCCTCCCTTCCTCTCCCTCTCTCTCCTTTCATATGTTCTCTGTATTTATAATTTTTCTGTAAAATCCTCAAGAATGATCTGCACTCACTGTCATGACTTCCCTACTGTCATCTTTCAGCTTGTTTTAATCAAACTTCTATCCCCTCCTTACTCTTCTAGAGCAGCTCATTGAGTCCCCAAGGGCCGCCATGTTGCCTGCCCAATTAGTAACTCACCTTACTAGACCCTTCACACCCTTTGACATAATTGCTGTCCTTCTTCGAGCATCCTTCTCCTGTCTTTGGGGTACCACGCTCACCTCCCACTTCTCTAGCTGTCATCACTTCTCCATCCCATCTGCTGACATCCTCCTCAAGGTTCCCCAGGGCCCTGAGCTTGCCTCTGTGCCCTTGGCACTCTCCATCCTCCAGTGGGTGCTCTCACCTCTTCCTGCAGTTTAAAGGCCTTCTGTGGGCAGAGCATTCACACATCCAGACTCTGGAGATTCCAGGCACCCACTTGACATCTCAACTTAGAGGCCAACTTAAACCTGTCCAAAACAGAATGACCTCTATGTTCCCAGCTTATATGCCCCATGTCTATAAATGACAGCTCTATCCCCATGTGGTCTAGCTAGGGGTCTGGGATCCACAGAGCTCAGCCCATTCCTGCCCCAGCCCAGCCCTCTCACTGCCCTGGCCTCCCTTCAGCATCCTCCCCTGCCCCACTGTGCACCAGCCACACTGGACTTCCTTCAGGCCCCTCAACATACTACGTCTCACACTCTTGGGACCTTTGCTGCAATGCTCTGAAACGTATCTACCCCAACTACTATCAATTCTCCAATATCCAATTACATGTCACTCCCATGACATGCTTAAAGAAGGGTGAAATCTCCTCTAAGTCCCCAATTAAAATAAAACCCACCTCTGTCTTCTCCACACCCTCTGTGCACTTCCTTCAGGGTTGTGCATATACCCGTACCTAGGTAATTATCCTTAGTATCTGCTCCCTCATTAGACTTGAAGCTTCATATGAGCAGGGAAAATGTCTATAAGTAGCACATCATAGGTACCCATAAATATTTGGTAAATGAATAAATAAATATGGTAGAAAATGCTTTTTTCATAAGCAACAGCCCAATATGGTAGCATGCACCTATAATCCCAGCACTCACAGAGGCTAACAAGAGAGTCACAAGTCTGAGCCCAACCTGGGCAACTCAGCCAACTATGTAAGAAAAATTAAAAATGGACTTGGAGTATAGCTCAGTGTGAAGGCCTTGGGTTTAATCACCAGTACTAAAGAGGAAGAAAGAGACAGCAACAAATACTTAACATTTTATAACCGTAATTCCACATTAAATTCCATATTCCTAAACATACTACTAAAGTGATTATTGCATTATGATCTGGAAACAATAGGGAAAATCCATTGTGGTTTCAGAAGATGTCAATATGCACATGTTAACAGCTGTGGAGGACCACAAGTGAACAAACAGCAATTACCACCATTTTGGCTGAACCTGGCCCTACTTCCATATACTGATTTTTTTCTTTTGGAGACAGGGTCTCGCTATGCAGTTCAGCCTGGTCTTGAGCTCACTTTGTAGCCCAGGCTGGTTTCAAACTCGCAAGGATCAGCCTCCCAAGTGCTGGGATTACAGGCATGTGCCATCACGCCCAGCATCTCCATATATTGAAACATACAGAGCTGGCAAGGACTTTTCCTTATCCTTTCAATTGGCTTTAAGCAATGCAAATTGCTCCAGCCAAGGTGCTGATGTGTAATCTTGGAAGCAAGGTGATGTCAGTGTTGAGATTTCAGGCATCATACCTAGCTCAGCTCACAGCACTCACCTACTTCCACCACTCTCACAGTCACTCATCCTCAAGCCACTCCCTTCTTCACAAATTAATAAAACCAGGTTCGGCCCTGGGTTTGTTCCAGTTAGCCATCACTCTAGCTGGACTTAGGACCCCCTTGGTTCCCCACAACTACAAATATGCCCCTTCTCGCCATGGGTTGCACTGGAAGTGGTAGATTGGAATTAATTCACTAGAATTCCAATAACTTTTCCATGGAGCTACAAATATAAACTTCCTGGACCTTGACTATAACTGGGAAGGGCTCTCTATCAAGTCCTCGCTAACTGCACTGGATGATGAAGTACACAGGGGCAGGGAGCTGGAGGAGAGGTAATAATAGCTTTGGGGCTCTGCTGCTAGCTGCAATGGCCCCAAACGCCTTCACTTCTTTGCTTGTGCCCAGGAGCAGATTTCTCTGATACCAATACACCTGCCTATTTTTACAGGAAGGATCTAAGATTTCTGTTTCTATTTTGTATCCTTGATGGCTTATGACACTTCTCTAAGCCCATGGCTCAAATCACTAAATGTATTGTCCCACCCCTGGGCTGCCCACCCTCAAGGAGCTTAGCCTGTCTTGGAATAAGTAATAAACATCCAAGCTACTGAGCAGGCCACAGCTAAAATGTTGGTGAAGACTCTCCCCAGGAAAGTGGGATTTCCTGAGACCTCAGAAAACTTCCATTTGCATATGGTTTTAATGTTTCCAAAAAGAATACATTACCCATGCAATCAACATAAATAAAGCAATTTTCAACATAGAGAAAATATAGCATATACATGGAAATCATTACATTCCACAAAAGGTGGTATTTGATTGCCACAATGGGCTAGCAAACATTTTGGCACATTTACAGGGATAACCAGGAATGAACAGCTGAGTGGCTAAAATTTGGGTTTTTTTATTCTCATCCTCTACCAGAACAAGGCCCTATGGAGAAGCATCAAGAGCTTGACACGGGTTCTACAGATTCATATATTTAGGAGCCGAAAGTGGTTTGCAGGATCATGGGTTGCTTAATAGCTCAGTAGGTACAACAGACACAGAAAAACTCTCAAGATAGACATGGCAGAAATGTTAACTTTGTGTTGTGAGATACCCCACTGTTCCTAGTAGTTTATGATCTAAGGGATCTAAGGGCTGCACTGCCTAAAAGCTTTTGTCATTTGTTTGTTTAAACAAATGAATGGGTGTTTTTAGCAGATTTCACTTGACCCAGGGATTAATTCCACTCTGCCAGAGATGCCCACCCCAGCTTGCTAGATGTCTGGTCCAAGTTCGTGTTCTCTAAAATCAAAGAATGAGTTTTAGCAACAATAGAGGTTAAGAGCAGAATATATTTATTGGGGGAAAAAAATTTCTGTCTGAGAGAGAGACACACAGGTTCCCCAGTGAATTGCCGAGGACCCTGCCTTTTGTAGGGATTTTATAAAGCAAAACCATGAAGTGAGGTGGGTCTAAGTGGGGAAAAATGAAAAATCACAATACGGCCAGGGGGTGCAACGAAACTATGGTCAATCAATAAGATTACAAGCATAGCTGCTCAGGTAATATTGATTAAATTAGGATCAAGTGGGGAAGCAAGTCACATAGCAAGCAGGTATGAAACAGCACAGGGGCTTTTTCTGTAGGGGGTTGCCTCAGTGGCTCTTCCTAGCTTTCTCAAGGTGATGGATACCTATTTAGAACATGGACCCTTGATGTTTATCCTTAGGAAATACGTGGGTGCGTTCATTTCATCTTTTGTGTTGAGGTCTGGTCCTCAGTTGGAGGCACCCGCCTCTCCCACAAATGCAAGGTATCCCATCTTCTGCACTGGCTCCTTCAAGGGCCCAGCCCTGTCTGACTGCCTATAATATTTCTACCTAACTTAGCTGTCTATAACAAAAACACTTTAATCTTTGTTTTGGAATTAACCTAATGAGAGAGAGAAAACGAAGCCCTGTTTGCTTGATGTCAGCATAAACGATACAGAAATAAGGGGCTGAGCATGAGGTCAAGGCACCTCCTGGAAGAAAACAAAGAGGCTGAGGCTGCTGGAGAGAAGAACCTCAGTAAGACGATGGACAAGGGATCATGTCACGGATGAGCCCACAAGGCTGAAGGCAATAGAAAAGACCACAGCAGAACACTTTGCAGTCTCAATTCTAAAGAGGAAGCTGAAAGAACGCCCGCACAGTTGGCGGTGGGTTCCATGCGGAAAGCGGGGCTGTTGAGTGAAAGATGAGCCAACAGTGACAGAAATAAGGATCCTGACTCCCTTCCCCTACATCAACAATAAGGCTTCTTAGCAACCCTGATTATACCACCTCGAGCAGGAGAATTGTGATTCCTTTACTGGAGAAACCAGATGTAAATGTACTGATTTTAAAAATCAACACAACTGTTGCAAAATAAACTAGCCAAGGGAAAAAAACAAAGCTAATGATGCTGAGTGATGAGGATTCCTGGTAAAAGAGCCCAATTGGATCACCCCACAGAGAAGGTCGCCAGTCAAAAGTCCTTCCCATGCCCCATGCCCAGCTCAGACCAATGCTCAGCACAGTAACTGTGGACATTGGATATTTTGTCTCAGCAACAACTAAGTAAGACAAGATCCAAATAAGGTTGTATTTTGAGTACTGGGGATGAGGAATTCAAGTTATTACTTTGTGGGGAGGGAAGGCATAAGTCAACCCATAAGTCTTGGATGTCAGTAACATAAATACTATGGAGTCAACAAAAAAAAATCCACATTTGAGGAGTTCAAGGGAGGAAAATATATGAGTGCAGGTGACCATGTATGTAAAAAAAAAAAAAATGTGGGAAGGGAATGTGACCTTTAGTTCTCATGCTTGCATCTAATACTGGAAAAAAGAAATAAATCAAGATAGAATCAGCTGTGTGTGATGGTACATGGCTGTGATCCCAGTTACATAGAAGCCTGAGGCAGGAGGATCTCAAGTTGAAGCCCTGGTTGGGCAAGTTACTGAATTAGCAAGAGCCTGCTTCAAAATGAAAAGAGACTGGGGAAGCAGTTGTGGGGAAGGCCCAGTCCACTAAAAGAAAGCTAAACATCCGTGATTTTTAGAAATACAAAGAAACTGTGGGCCCCGCAGCTGTTCTGCTGTGGGCCCCGCGGCTGCTCCGTGGTAGGCCCTGCTGAGGGCACCTCATGAACTGGACCCGCCCCCACCCATAGCAAGGAGATGGGGTGGAGCCAGGCGGTCTGCTGTGAGTATATGTGCTTTTCCACCTCCGACCATGGCAGTTTGTATACACCCATGTACGTTATAGTATAGTCTGAGGCAGCTATATCTCTTCCCAAGGCGAGAGTCCAAGGATACAGATAAACCCAAGAATACAGTTATTATCACAAGGAAGATGACTGATTGAGTGGTAGGGCAACGGAGATGAGGGAGGAGAAAAACTGAATGATCAAATGGGCCATCATCTGTGTAACTGAGTAACAAAGGTGAAGGTAACATTATGTAGGACAGCATCCAGAGCTAATTCCCTTCTATGTTCTCTATAATTTGTATTTCCTCAACCATTTTTGTATTAACAGAAGTGAAGATAACTTTATATTATACAGCATCCAGTGCAAATTCCCTACTATCTTCTCTACAATTTGGTATTTCCTTTAATGTTTTTGTGTTAACTAATGTGAAGATAACATTATGTAATACAACATCCAGTGCTAATTCCCTACTATATTCTGTATAATTTTGTATTTTCTCTTTGTTTATGGCTTTTCTGGTTCATATGTCTCCATTGTTTTGTCTTTAAAACAAAATTTTAAATATATATATATAAAGAAATACATAGAGAAATATCTTAATCTTTCCTGATTCTCTAAGGTAGAGATTTAATAAGTCTCATAGCATTTAATGAATCCAATTCTAATTGAATGAGGCAGGATGAATTCTGCTGTTGTCAACTGCAGTGCACTGACTGCACTGATGTCTCAATTAATGCTGCCCATATATCCACATCATTTGCAGTATGATGGTTATACGCTTTCATCAAGAGGAGTCTGTCTCCCTTTGTGTGGCCACTCGCTTTGGCCATGTAGATAATTTTGGAAGGTTAGGAATTCCTTCTTAAAACACACTGTCATGTCCTTGATGACAACAGACACCGGGCTTACTAGAAATGAGAAGCACTACTTCTATGGAGTACCTGTTAGTCACAGATAATTGTACTCCAGCTAGCAGTGAGGACTCTTAGCTCCAAATTCACCCTTCATCACCTGCTCTGCAGGAATGGAGGTGGTCCCTGTAAACTGCTCCTCTCTGTCAGTTGTATGATATCAAGGGTTGCCTGCAGAGGACAGGGAGCCACCAGAAGAGAAAGGGGCTCTGCTCCTCCAGGTCCGGGGTGTTCCTCCCTCTGTTTCTGCAGCATCTCTTGCTTCTAAAGTAAAGGATTCTTGCACCACACAGCAGCTGCAGCCCCTGGAATGCACCATCTTCCTGAACACCACGAGGGCACTCCCTGGACTACAGCAACCTGGAGGGTGGGCTTCCAGCAGGGCTACAGGCACAGTGCCTGAGTCAGGAGCCACAGCCATGGCCTCGAACAAGGTGAGAGAAAGGACCCCTCTTGGGAATGCTCTCTGCCTCTGGTCACATCTGCCTCTTAGCACTCTTCAGACCCCCGGTTACTTCCTGTTAGCCAAATACCTGCTACTTCAACCCCCGTCAGAGTTACTAACTCACCATGTTAAACTTTCCAAGTTCAAATTACAGTGTTTTTTCTGTCTTACAGCTGGACCCGGTTGATAGCCATAGTTTGGAGGGGTTTTTTCCCCAAGGATTTAATAGCAAAGACTGGGCAAGAAGGGCTCTCATGTGAGGTTTATACCCATAAAGATGCAGCCCCGTACTTCTGTCTCTACGTACACACCCAGCAGAAATGCACACACGTGCTCACCAGGGCTTGCACAAAATTGCTCATTTCAGCAATATTTTTGGTAGCTTGAAACCAGATGTGATAGTTACAGCAAAATTGATGAGTAAATTGTTGTTTAGTCACACGATGGAATATTACACAGCAGTGATAATAAATTAACATAATTAATATCATAAATATGATGTTGAGAAAAAAGACATCAGCACTGAAGAATACAAGTTATATTATATGATTTCAGTATACACTGAATGTACAAGACAGAATTAATCTGCAGTCTTAAATGTCAAAAGGGTATTAGCAGAAGGGGCTGATAATGTTGTCTCCCATTGTGGATGTTTCATTCCTTGAGCTGCTTATTTGTGATACATGGTGCATCTTTTTATATATTGTACCAATAAAAAGTTAAATAAATGCACAGATATATAAATACGTGAATCCTTGATGGCCCCTATTACTTTTCACCAAACTTCTTTCTAGAGAGTTCTTATGGAGGTGGTCGGGGGTGAGTCAGAGCAGGTCCTCCAGGAAGCAGGTACCCAGACATCATCGGGCAAGCAAGAGATGTCCGCAGGGAAAACCCCTGTGAAGAGCAACAGAAATGGAGCAGAAGGCACAAAGACCCCTCCAGACCCGGCATCTGTGAACGGAGACAGGGCAGAAGGCTTGAGAAGAAAGAGCCTCAGACCAGAGGACAGTGTGAGAGAATGCAGGTCAGGCCAGTAGGGAGTTGCCAGCCAGTGTGGCTCTGGAATCGTGCACTGGGCACAAACAGTCCAGTTACAGTAAGCACCTTATTGTGCCTAGGCCCTGGCTGGGAGCAGCCTGGTGCAGGGTGGACGCAGAGACATGGGAACGGGAGCTGTCACTCAGTCGCCTCCAGTCCCCGCTGGCGGCAGGTGCAAAGGATGTTCTTGGCAGCATCATGCCACCAAAAATATATAATAATAATAATAGTAATAATAAGCATTGATAAAGGGGCAGTAAAATAAGAACCACCCACACTGAAGAACAATAAACTCTTACAAGGAGCTGGACAGAGCCACATGTTCTCACATCAACGGTTGTTCAAAACATCATGCAGTCAAAAGTTTAAAAGTAACAGTTGAGGAATTCCTCTTTCTCTCGAACCACAAAAGAGCCTGTGATGATGATGAAAAAAGCCTTTTGCTTTAGCATAAAAAACAAAAGAATTCTGATTCCTTGTCTTTTTTTACTGCCATCTTTTTCTACCATCTTTTTTTCTGCTCTTTAGTTGTATTCTTCAATATTACACTTTAAACAAACATGCGTGCATGTGCACACACACACACACACACTCTCTCTCTCTCTCTCTCTCTCTCTCACACACACACACACACACACACACACACACACAAGAAACCGCGAGTAAACCCATGAACTGATGAGTGCATCTCTTTTTCATCCACATCTTTCTGTTGCTCTACGTTCTGGCCCCGCAGGACTCGTCGCCTAAAAACATATTTCAGCGGAGATTCCTATCTTTCAGAAAGAGCCACCAGTCCGAGGTCGATGGCTCCTTCCCTGAGCTTTGTTCTTTGTCTGCAGCCTGCTTCCCACCTTTGCACTCTTATCTCTCCCTTTCATCCTTTTTGCTGAGGAAACCGGTGTCCGTTTTACTTTAGGATCATGGACTCACAAAGTATCATATTTTATCTGGAAATAATTATGCTGGACGGTGGTCAGTGCTTCGCCCTGGTTGCTTGGGGACCATTTCCTCTGGGCACCTTCCTTCCCCACCCCGTCTGCCCCTGGTACACTTGCTCCCCTCCTCCAACTGTGACCTGTCTCACATGTCTCCCAGGTGGCTGCCTCAGGTAAAGCGCCAAGAACTGAACTCACTCCAGCCCAGCATGAATCATGGGTGATAATAACACCAGCCCTGGCACCAGACCTCCTGGGGTTCACATCTGGCTCTGCCACCTGCTCACCAACAGCTTCAGCCAAGACAGCCGCCATCTGGAGTCAGGACCAGTGAGAGCAACGCCCTCCAGAGTCTTGTAAGGGTTAAATGAGAAAGACTCATATAAAGTGCCTGGAACTCAAACCAATCGACCAGCCTTACAGCCAACCTTTAATAGTTATGGGGCTTAAACACCTAAATCACTAGAAGTGGGGCCCTGGTGGGAAAAAAGAAATCACTTTGCATTTCTTTAAAGGCAGAAGTTCATACTCAGTTCCTTTCCTTAGCAATAGCTACTGGGACCCATGCCAGGCACCTGCAAAGTGACCAAATTCTAGCCCTTCGGTTTGTGGAGACCTGGACGAAGTTAAGAGAAGCATGACTCAGCGGAGCGCCACTCACCCTGCCAAGTCAGAAGGTCACCATGACCGAAGCTCAGCAGGAAACACAGTCCAGGGAGCCTTGAGTTCAATGAAATCCAAGTCATTAAAATCAAAAGCAAAGGACTGGGATTTTTAACAGAACATGTTTATAACCTTCATCACTGAAGTGGATCAGCTGCTTACAGAGACCATAAATAGTTGTGTCATTTCCCAATTTCCAGCTCTCACATTTTAAGAAGGTGGGATTTTTTACATCAAAACAATAAAAACGGAGAGATCAGAAGATAATATATGACAACATGTCAGGCAATGATGAATGATCTTTTAATACACACACTCGGTCACAGCTCTCTGAGGGTCTTACTCTCAAGCTGAAATTACAAATAATTCCATCCGAGTCACAAACACTCACTTATCAAAAATGGTCAAATAAACTTGTCACTCGATGGAGGTTCCCAGGCATCTGTAAGTGTGGCAGACTTCCCAAACAACAAGCCCCCTGCGCCTCTGACTGTCTCTTAGGAGGAGAAAAAGCAAACTATTGAACACTCGCCGGAGAGTCAGAGAAGCCAAAGATTGACGCAGACTCAGCTGGAGGATCCATGGGAGCCAGCGAGGCCGGCTGCAGGCTGCAGGCTCAGCGCTTGGCTGCTGCATGCAGAGGCTGCTCAATCTCAGGGCCACCTGTCAGACAGGCTGTACAGGTGTCCCGCCTGCTGCGCTGGCTCTGCCATTATTCCTAAACAGAAAGCACTGCGCGAGAGGGACCAGCACGTCCACCTTCAGTCATAGCCTCGCTGAACTTTTAACCCACATGCACCTTTGCATACTGTCTAACCTGCTTCCACGGCCCCCATCATATAACTTAAAAGAGAATGGCACCTGGTGACAATCACAGGACTTTCCAGAACCCAGAACAGACCCTGGGTCTCTCCATCCCAGACATTTATTCAGCACCATTTATTGAAACGGTAAAACAAGGGAAGAGATACAAATAGTCATTGAAGATGTGCTTAGAGGGTTCAATGTGAAGGGCCTGCCTCATAACCCCGCTGTCCCCCTAGCTGAAACATTACATTCTGCCCGGAGCATTCTCATTTTACCAAACAGGGCGTCCAATAAATGTGAAATCAATCATTAAATCCAATTTTTAAGCTTCTTTCCAAAAAGTATTCATTTGACATAAACTATCAAATCTTTAGATCCATTTATAAATTTCTTTTCAGGGCTGGGGATATAGCTCAGTGGAATAAGCGCCTGCCTAGCAAGCGCAGGGTCCTGAGTTCGATCCCCAGTACCGCCAAAAAAAAAAAAAAAAATTTCTTTTCAGGCTGTTAAAAGAGAGTTTCTAAATCTGACTTGCCAAAACAAATATTAATGCTACCAGTCTGCCTGAAAGCATTCTGGAGCAGACCTTGATATCCCCAATGGTCTTGCAGGGAGCTCTTGTCCAAAAAGTATTTTTTAAACGCTCCTTTTCACAGATGCCCTCAGGCATGTTTCATCTCTCTCGGTCTGTGACGCTCCATTAAGTCACACGTCTGTCTGCTCACTCTCCCTCAGTTTCTCCCCTAGTAGGATCAGTAGCATGTCCACCGAAGGCACGGACTTAAGAACCAAACAGACCCAGAGTTTCTTCTCTCTTCTTTTGCATTTTTTATCTTTAATTGACACGTAATGTGTGTGTTTATGGGGTTCAGTGTGGTAATTCCACAGAACTTCACAAGGTATAATGCTCAAATCAAGTAATTAGCATTTCTATCTCTTTATCGTTTCTTTGGGCTGGGAAAGAAAGAACTCTCCTAGTTCTTAATGAAATGCATAGTACATTATTGCACATTATAACCCTGCCATGCTGTAGAAAACTAGAACTTACTCCTCATATTTAACCGTGTTTTGCTACCCACTATCCCCTCTCTCTGTTCCTCCCCCACACCCTTCCCAGCCTCTGGCAACTGATCTTCTACTTTCTGCAGAGATCAACGTGTTTTGGTCTCTTTATCTTTAAAATGGTGAAAATAACACAAGCATGGTGGCATATGCCTGTAATCCCAGCGCTCTGGAAGGCTGAAGCCGGAGAATCACAAGTTGGAGACCAGCCTGAGCATTTTAGCGAACTCCTATCTCAAAGTTAAAAAGGGCTGGGAATGTAGCTCAGTGTGAGCCCTGGGTTCAGTCCCCAGTACTGCAAAAAAATTAGAATTAAAATTAAGTGGGCATAATAAAGAGTGTGTGTGAAGCAGGGGGAAAGCAAGAACCATCTGCTCCTTCTCCAGGAGAGGCTAGCGCTGGGAACGCCATGGGTGCACCCATGTATGCATCGCTGCATCAGCACCCGTGGCCTCTGTTTTTCTCCCAGGAAGTTGGTAGCAGTCTCCCCCAAGTCAGGGGCCACACCCCGTTCCACATCACGTGACGGAGAGACCTCGCCTTCTCCTCTGCACCTGAAGGAAGCCTGCTGTTGACTGGGTGATGTCAGAGACAGTATCTTATGGCCCTTTTACCTGAGGTGGCTTGCATGGGACAAGGACACCATCCAGAAAATGTGGGCGGGGTGTACTGGGTTCCTGGGGACCTAAACACCGCTCCTCTGGGGAAGGTGGGCCAAGGAGCGGGGTGAGACACTCTGCCAGGGCCTCCAGCAGCAGCCTCACCAGGATGAACTGTGGAAAACAAAAGCTGCAGTGGGTTTGTCTGTAACCAATTTCTGAACTACTCTATTTTGTTTTTTAAAAATGCTAAATTAAACTGAAATATTAAACATGTCCCAAGCTAGGCGTGGTGGGGCATGCCTGTAATCCTAGCATTCAAGAGGCTGAGGCAGGAAGATCGTTGCGAGTTCAGACCAGCCTGGGTTACAAAGTGAGCCCAAGGCCAGCCTGAACTGCTTAGTGAGACCCTGTCTCCAGAAAGCCCAAAAGTAAAAAGTAAAACCTGCTCAAATGAACGGGAACGTTTATTCAACTGCTGGGGGAGACAGAAGGCAGGATTCCGAGCTGATACCTTTGCATGGCTCCACTGTTCTGTTTCGGAACCAGGACAGGTGACTGTCCCATCCCTCAGGTAGCCCAGCTCGGGAGAAGTCCCTGCAGCTGGCAGACAGGAGCCCACTCTGGAGTTCAACTGGCGCCACGGGGAGGCGTGGGATGAGGAAAGGCTGGCTAGGCAGCCTGCTACTCCCCCCGATAAAGACTTCTCTCATGTCAGAAGGTCTGGTCTGGTTCCGTGTGGGTCTCAGTTCTATCAGGCAGCAGGGAGTGGCACTGGCGTAGGCTGCCATCGCTCGGGGTCCAGAGAGGGTCCCAGGGGAGCGGGTCCTCGGCCAGATCACAGGAGTTGTCACGGGGATTTCTTCCCCCTGAGAGGACGTACACGGTTCTAGATGGTCAGAGCGCCGGACAAGGGTTTGTGCGTACGTGAGCGCGTACATATGGTGTGCGTGTGCGTGCGCGCGCACGTGTGCGTGAGCATAAGTGGGCACGTCAGAGAGCACGGGGAAGAAGAGATAGACGCACGACATGAGGGCAGCCTGGGCCCAGCTCGTGGTCTTTGCACCACGGCTCAGGGCCGAGCGTCCGGGGAGGAGCTCGGGCACCACGGGCGCCGCGAGGCCCGCAGGCCGAGCCCCCACCGGCCGAGGCCGGGCTGCAGCAGTCCGCCTGGACACCCACGGGGCCCCGCAGCCACTGCTCCCCGCCGCACTCCGAGCCACTACAGAAGCGGCCACTTTCCTGGGCAGCCTGGAAATCGCTGAGCCCTGAAGCTGCGGAGCTCACGCGGCCCGGACCCAGAGCTCGAGGTCAGGCCGCACCTCAAGCTGCGGCCGGACGCGCTTTGCCAGTGAGACTGTGGCTCTGATGTCAGCCCCAGCGCTGAAAGAGCGTAGAAGACGGTGCGCCCCTCCTCCTAGGGTCACGCCGCAGAACTGGGCGGCGCTCCAGCACTGCGCCTGGGCCCGCGGCGAGCCGGCTGTCCCAGCAGACGCGTCCAGGAAAACAAATGACCCTGAAGCAGGAAGCGCTGCCGGGGAAGCAGGTGACGCCGAGGCAGCCAAGCGCACGGCCACCGCTGCAGGGCGAGGGCGGGAGGTGTGAGAGGCAGGTCAGGCTGCGGGCCTGCACCCGGGCGTCCCAACTCTGCTCCCAGGTGACGTGTGGGGAACCTGAGAAAGCCCCTGTGGCCTGCCCAGCAGGGGCAGGGTGAGGATGGCGACAGCACTCAGAGTGGGACACGGCCCGAGCCTCGTGCCAACTGGGGACAGCGAGTCCCTCCCGCTGCAGCGCCCTCCGGGCCTACAACGGTGAGGGGTCAGAGCTGGGAGGAAGTGGGCTGGGAAGGCGGCACCCAGAAGACCTGGGCTCCGTCCATGAGACCCATTCCGTGTTCCAGTCCCGAGTGGTCAGCCGGTGCAGTTCACTGGGTTGTGAGAACAGCCACGGGCAATGCATGCAGGCAAGGCTCCATGCGGCTATCCTTCACTCGGCAGCTCCACGGAGAGCTGTTCTGCGCTTGTCCCCAAAGGGTAGCTGTGACCTGTCAGAGTTCACCTTGTAGTGGGAGAGGACAGACCACAAACCAGAAAGTGCGTGCTGTATCCCATGACACAATAACATCTGCTAAGCCCTATGGTTAAAACAAGTCAAAGCAACGGAGATGGCAAGTGCGATGGGGTGGCAGGGAGGAATGCTGCGTTATATGTTCCAAAAGTGTTATTTTGACAAAGTGGCATTTCAGACCTGCATATGTGGGGTAAAAGTGTTCCAGGCAGAGGAAATTACAAGTGCAAGGGCCCTGAGGCAGCAAGCAGGTGGCACTGAAGAGCAGCAAGAAGTGTGAAGTGAGTAAACAGAGAAGCAAAAAAGGTGAGGCCAGAGGAGGAAAGGTGACAGGTAGCTACTAGGGAACCTTGGAGGCCTCGGTCTGGGCTGGTTTCTACCCCGAGTCCAGCAGAGGGGTGACAATCTTGTGTCCTAAAATCCCTCAGCTGCAGCATGAAGAACACTCACAGGTAGGAAGAGGCAGAAATGGAACAGCAAGGATTCCACTGAAGCAGGGCAGGTAAGGGGCACTAGTGGCCGAGACCAGGGTGGGAATAGTGGGATGCTAGGGGGTGCTGGCTCTGTGAGCAACTCAAGGCAAAGCTGGCAGGGTTTCCTAAGGAGCAGAGACCCCTCCACTGAGAAGCTGTTGCAGCACAGAATGCCCAGGGTCTCACCAGCTCCAAGACAGGGCCACTGTCTCAGGGGACACTCAGAGCTGTTCAGTCCTAGTAGTTCTGAAGCAGGGCAAGGGGACAGCACAGGGTAGAAAGGGGCCAGGGATCTAAAGTGTGTACAGCAGTCTCCTAGGCAGCTACCAGGCAATCATCAGGTTGAGAGTGAAGCTGAACCTCCACAGGAGTAGCTGGTGCCCTGGGAGGTGTCATACTGACTTTGACCTCTACTTGCCAGCACCATTTTTAGCTCGGGACCACACTGGCTGAGCACAAAACATGACCACCAGTGCCATATTGGCTGGTTGCCATAGTGACCAGGCAGGAATTACAGTGAGGCGAGAAACCAATCATTCCCCTTTTGGTTATAAGGGGCAAGGACTCCTCTTACACTGCTTCCTGCTGAATAGGGGCATCGATACAATAGGGGGCGAGGGGACGATGGGTATGGCCTACGTGAACGCCAGTGTCAGTGATGTCTGCTAGAACAAGTTCGTTGGCCATGATTGGGTGAAGACTGAATTGAATAAAACTAGACAAAAGTTTAAAAATGCAGGGCCCTACAAGTGAACAAGTTATTATCATGATTATAGGGCCCAGAAGAGGTAGCAGGAACTGTGCCCATTACTCAAATATGTCATTTTACCAGTACCATGGTGTAGTGGGGGAGAGAGTTTTATAGCTTTGGGCATTTATGCTCAAGCCAGGTGCAAAGATTCTTTATTTTTTCCATAACGATTTCAGATTCATTTACAAAGTAGCAACATACTTCTCCCAACATAGCACAGGTGCTTCCCTTATTGGCTGTTTGGACGTTAAGGGCACAGCAATTTGGGAGGGTAATTGCTGCAAGGCTATTAATTTGGTTTTGAAGTATGGCCTGTTTTATTAACTTTACTTTTTATTTAGGAGAGAGATCAGCTATGGCATCATTTATGCTGAGTATAGTTAGTCAAGGCCTTGATATGTATCACGCAACACTCTCTTTAGAGATATGGTGGTTTTCAACAACAGGAAACCAGCATAATTTACTTAAGAGTTTTGTAGTCTCTAGGCAAGAATAAACCAATTCCTTGGAGAAATTAGTATAATGGCACTGCTTTATACATCTTGTATACTTTTCTGTTGGATGTTTAAGACCAAGTTAAAAGTGAGACCTGTATTAATTAAATTAACTTCTTGCTATCTATCAAGGTCAGTTAAATCTCCTCAGGATTTCTCTTGGAACCATGTATGGTGCTTTTCAGTTCTGTCAGTGTCAGCCATCTGGATGAGTCACGGCCAACGCATGACCAAGTTGCTTTCTTTGAAAGCTTGGGAGACACTTTCTCCTGGTGACTCTCCTTAGGCACACTACACAGCATAGAATCATTTTCCTCTGTGGTCCCACAATCTCCTTGATCAGAAGATCAGGAACTCAACTGAGTTATATGGTGTTGCAGCAGAGGTTCTCTTAGGTCCTGAGTCTTTACTGACCTCAGAAGCCAAGAGCCAAATATTGGCTCTCCTCTTAGCATGGCTATCTTTCTAATTGGTCTCCAAGCCTCAATTGTTGAACATCCAGAAGATTAATAACATGATATTGTAATGAGAGCAGTGAGCTTAATTATCAAAATTTTATCTGAGTATTAGGCACCTTGAAATATAAAGTACAACCAGAGAACTATTACTTCTTACCAAACATATTCTAGTAGTTGACTCACTGTGGAATGTTAATAGACGACAGTTAAATAGCTTTACAAAGAAAACTGGAAGTCAAAAATCATACATAGCATTGTAATATAACAGACATGATGACATTTCTGTAGCACAATAGAATAACCCTTTTAGTCATCATTCCTACCTAATATATAAGGAGCTTTTATCCAATTTGTCCTTAAACAGGATGTCATTCAGTGTCGGCTAAATCTCTAAATGTAGTGGCATATACACAGCCTATATATCACATACGTTTTGTTAAAAGGTTAACATTTGAATGATGACCTCATGTTGGCCTGATGTGAACCTCTTAATACGAGTATCTGGAGCACAAGAGAAAGGCAGATGTCTGAATCTGAAAGAAAATGTCTATCACTTTTATAAACAATCCCAGTTTTACATTTTAGAGTATCATACATTTGAAAAGCATGAATATGTGTAATATACCATGAAATTGACAATAATGAATTATTATTTTGTTTTTTTTACTCTAGTTGTGTACCAATAACATACCAATAAGATGTTTTAATCAAAAATACCTTATTGTCTTATTTTTGAAAACTTAACTTTCTGACAATGGCTAGATATTACAAACAATATTTATTGGTGTTTGCCATAAGGCTATGGAGATTATTGGGGCTTCCTATTAATGAACAAGGACTGGGCAAAACGTTCCCAGGCAGCTGCTTCCTTATTCATCAATTGAAGCCCTGTCCAACAGTTTTATTCCACCATAAGTGATTTTTATTTTACTATCTTAACTTTTTAAGTTTTATGAACATATAACATTTATAAACCCTATTTTAACGATATTTTGACCAGCTGGCAACCTTGATTGAAGCATACTCTTAACTTAGATAACATGTTATCTATAACTTGAATTACAGGCAGTTTCAAAAATAAAAATATATTAAAAGAAAAGTTTGTTGAGCTCAAATAAAATAGCCGTTTACATGTTGGACAGAGAGACAAACAAGAACACATACACAAGACAATTTGTTCATAAAACCAGAGTGCCCTCAAATATATTTTTGGCCAGATTGAATGTAGGTCAGTTAGAGATCTCTTATAAGAATTTGAAGAAAGTTAAAACTTTATCTATATATAACTAATATATTTTCATTACTTTATTTTGTCTTAAGAATATCAACTTTTGTGTCCCTTTTTGTGTCCTGGGACACCTATGGCATTGTGGCCTTGAGAGGCAGTGTACAGGGTGAAGTGTTGAGTGGGGTTTGGGAGAGTGAGGGCTGGGGCCCTTAGAAGAGCCTCTTCAGTGGTGAGACCAAGCAGATTGGCCACAATGAATCTAGTGGCCAATCTCCTGTGAGGGCAAGGAGCTAGTGGATGGCTTACTCACTTTCTGGTGGCTAGGACAGTTGCACTTCCAACGGCCCTTGAGGCTGTAGCATGGGACGAGGCTCTTGGGTGGTTGTAGGTCGAGGCAGGCTCATGCCCCATGCCCTTTGTTGCCACATTGAAGCATGGTCCAGGAGAGGCTCAGACATTGCTGCTGCCACCACCTTGTTTGGCATCTGCCTACTTAGGCTTGTCTACTTTAGGAACCCCAAGTGCTGCTACTAGAAGCTCATGTTGACATTGGGCAGCTGCCTTAGCAACTGTGAGTCTGTCAGCCTGCTTGTCTAGCTTTTGTCGTTCCTCTCTGTTATTGAAAACATGAAAGGCCACAGCTAAGAGCTCTTTCTGTGAGGACTGAGGGCCGAGCTCAGATTTTTTAAATTCAGCCCAAATATCTGGGGTTTACTGTGAGATAAAATGAGAGTTAACAAGCACTATCTCCGCATTTGACTGTGAATCTATATCAGTAAACTGGCTTAGAGTCTTAGTAAGATGTGCCCAAAACTCAGCAGGATTTTCTTTGTTCCTCTGAGTCTGCTCCACAAGTTTGTTATAATTTATAGGCTTGTGAGAGATCTGTTTAAGTCCTGTTAAAATACAGTCGATCATTATCTTAACCTTGTGGCATCCCTCAGGTCCCTGATAGTCCCGATGGGGATCTGTAAATGGCACTGCAGTAGCTCCATCAGGATAATCAGGATTAGCTTGGTGCTTAATGTTAGCCTCTTCTTGGGCTGCATCCCATAATTCTTTCCTTTGTTGAGGAGAAAGTTGAGTTAAGAATGGTAAAAAGATCTTTATGGGAGGAACTTCAAGATGGTGACTGGATAGGAAGTAGAGGAGGAATCTCTCCGAGAAATTCCACCTAGACAAAGAAATACAGCAACAAGAGAAGGACAAAAAGGAGAGTGGTAGGCACCTCGAACCCAGGAAGGATTTGAAATGGGAACTCAAATCCTCAGAAAGAATAAGCAGGACCTAATCAGGAAGAAGAGATTGGAGGTCCACCATGGCACAGATGGAGGGAGGCGAGACGGAGAAACTACAGCTCCCAATCGCACACAGCATTAACTCACACCCGCATTCCGGCACCAGCAGCATTAGCTGCAGAGACCTACCCTCATGGAACCCTCCCAGCCCGGCCGGGGGAGTGCAGAGTTCCGAGAGCGGGTCAGTGGAGAGAGCGTGGCTAGAAGACGATGCAATGGCAGACGGGAGCAGTAGGTGAATACAGGATGAAGTCGAGAAAGTACAACACCCAAGGAAACAGAAACCCAATCCTGCAGTAACATCCCTAATCGGCACCAGGAGACAGGATGGAACCAGCCCAAATAGCACACAGCTCACACACCTGACCCTGCGTCTGCCCCAAGGCGATCCCCTCCCCCACCCCTTTACTGGGTGAGTACGGAGCGGCGGGTACAGGCAGCGGCGACTCTGGCCTTGGAGCAGTAGCGGCCCAGAGAGGGGATGGAGCAAGATGGCAGAGGGAGCTGCAGTGGCGCTCCAGGATCAGGCAGGAAACAGGAACCGAGGGGCCGGACTCCAGCTCCCACCCAGAACTCTTAGAGTGAACACCGAGAAACTAGGCTGCAGTCGTAATCAACAAATACTCCTGTCAACAATGAGATGATTATACGGTCTTCAGGACTCACCCCACACTATCAACGACACAAAGAGGATCTACTTACAGCTTACACATATGAACCTTGCAAGAACCCATAGCAACACATTAGATGAAGAGCATAAGACCAGGAGTACGAAAAACAGCAATATACTTTATCCTCCAACTCTATTTTAGAACTAGTATCTAAACTCAGCTTACATGCTGGACTAACAATGTGAATATAGCCAGGGAGATTTCAAGCCCTGGTACCAAGCATAGTAAGTTTGCATGGGGTCCAGTTGTAGGGGGTGGGAAGCGGTGAGGCTGGAGCCCAGGAAGGGGGAAGAGGAGAAGGAAGGGTCTCCAGCACCGAGGCGCAAACAACCTGCAGGCGCAAACGGCCCCACTGGACGGATTCCAGCTTGCGGCGTGAACAGCCCTGCCAGTCACTGGCTTGTGGGCACAAACGGCCCCACCAGGGGACTGACAAGGGACACTATAGAGGCCGGACAGAACCCAATCACATCTGCCCCCACCCCATGCAGCCCAATGGCGGGGAGGAGACGGGAGGTCCACAATGAGTATGGGTGCTTTTCCATCCCAAACATGACAGCTTGTATAGTATGGTCTGAGGCAGCTATGTCTCCTCCCAAGGTGAGAGTTCAGAAGTATGAGGTAGACCAACTGAGACGAGGGAGGAGAGAATTTGAAATTTCCAGCGAGCCACCATCGGTATAATAGAGTAATAATGGGAAAGTAACATTAGGTAAATTAGCATTCAGAGATAATTCCCTTCTATGTTCTATATAATTTGGTAGTTCCTTAATCGTCTATGTGTCCACAAAAATAATGGATTACAGCATCCAGTGCTAAAGTCATGCTTTCTTCTATATAAGCAGCAATTTCCTTTAGGGTGTATGTGTTAACCAATGTGATGATGACGTGGTACAGCATCCAGTGCTAATTCCCTGCTGTTTTCTGAATAGTTTTGTGTTTTCTGAACTGTCTATAGGTTGTTCTGATTTGTATTTGCATTCTCTTGTCTCGAAAATAAAATTTAAAAAAGATCTTTATAATGTAAACCATAAGAACGAGTAACAAATTCTAACTCTGAAATATGCCTGTGGGGATCAGCTGCAAAAGAGCCCAATTTATTAGAAATCTGTGAAAGGTCGGAGAGCATAAAAGGAACATGGATACGAATTAGCCCTTCAGGCCCGGCCTATTCCCAAAGGGCGCACACAAGTTGAGATGGAGAAGAATTAGGAGGTGTTGAAAGGTGAGTAGAGTCTGGGGGGAGCAGCGGTGAGCAAGTGGAGTCAGGGCAAGATGGCAGAGGGTGACGATGTGGCATGCAGCAAGGTGGCTGCTGCTGACCATGTGGCTCATGACAAGATAGTCGCCAGTGGCCATGTGACTTAAAGCAAGATGGCCGCCGGTGACCATGTGGCACATCACAAGATGGCTGCCGGTGGCCATGTGGCTGATGGTCACCATCTTGTAACCTTTTACCATATGCCCTCTTAGACCGAGTGTGGTGGGCTGGAGGAGGGGAAGGTGACGCAGAAGGGGAAGAGGAGGAAGAAGAACCTTGAGACAAAATAGACACTGTATCTGGAGACAACGGGAGCCCATCAACTGACTGTGGAGTACAGTGAGAGCTAGCGTGGGGCTGAACACATGGAGCTGAGGGCAGAGATGACAGCAGAGGAGGGGAGGGAGGAGTAGCATCAGAGGACAGCATGTGGAAAGGGGGGGCTAGGCAATGCACGGCAGGTTTGGGAGATGGAGAAGGCTCAGAGGTGGGCAAAGGAGGGTAGAGAAAAGAGGACCAGGCCACTGGCTGAGATGGCTGGGGCAAGGAGGTTTGGCTATCTGGCTGATTAGGATTGGGTTGGGAGAAAGGTAAAGAGTCAGCTTGTGGAAACTGAGGATAAGGTAGCAGGAGAGCAAAGGCAGGAAGAACATCGAGACAGTCAAGAGAGGCTTTAGGAGGAGATTCTGGCAGTGTGGGACAGGCCAAGTATATTTGGGTCAACCCACATGCCTGAAGGAGAGAAAGCCATGCCCTGAGAACAATAAAGGCATAAACATACGGTAATTCCTTCCATTTGCTGTTGCAATAGCAAAAATTGTCTAGGTCTCTAAGGATATAAAGTTAAAAGTACCATCCTCAGGCCAGTGGTTCTCATTGTCTAGATCATAGTGAGGCCAGGTTGTTTGGCAATATAAAATTAATCATTTTGGTTTAACGGTATCCCTTAGTCCCAAAGTATTTAAATTAGACAAGAGACAACCCGAGCAGAGTGTGTTTTGGGGGCTGGGAAGTAATGTTTCCCATTGTGTGGCCAAATCAAAGGTGAGCCAGAGGCTGAAGCAACCAGTTCTTGAAATCCCAGAGAGAGCCGTCACCCTGTCCGGATGCGAGAGAGGGAAAAATGCCCAAAGCCACCCTCCTAGTCATCACCCAGAAGGCAGAAGGGTGTCCCACAGGACGGAAAACAACACGGTAGTGTCAGAAGGGAGCACTGACATAGGCCTATGGTTTTCAGAAAACAAGCAAAAATGAAACAGAAACTCCCAGAATGGAGGAGGCTCACCTGTGAGAATTGGAGTGGGTCAGTGTTGGATGAAGGATGGCAACAGCAAATGTCTGGACAAAGGAAGAAGGGCTCGTTGGCAGGGGAGCTCAAACCAAGGGAGTAAAAGATCTCTCCCTTAGTAAGCTCACACAGCCTGCATCTGAGTCACGGCACCAATATGATAGGTTTTGCCAGCGTAGAGAGAGATGTAAAGCAAAATATAAAATATGCCTTTATTGTGGGTGCAGAGAAGGCCACAGTAGGGGAAAGAAAGGAGACATGGAACTTTCAAGGGCCTGTCGTGGGATCCCAGGTTAAATAGGCCCAGGCAGGAGGCGGGGATTAGGAGGCCAACCGCCTGCATGGCAGACCAGGATTGGGCAGGAGTGCGGGAAAGGGAAACAGGATATTACAAAAAGGGAAGTAGGAAGTCATAATTTGACTCAAGAGAAAAAGGGTGGCACTTAGCATATGACCTTTAAAGGCCTGCACCATATTGGCTTTGCCCTCTAGAGGTCAGTGCCATATTGACTTTGACCTCTACTGGCCAGCACCATTTTGGTGCCATACTGGCTGAGCACAACACATGACCGCCAGCACCATATTGGCTGGTTGCCATAGTGACTAGGCAGGAATTACAGTGAGGTGAGAAACCAATCAGTAACTTTATATCAGACTCTTAAAATTTCCTCACTTATATCTGGGACTAGTGCTCAATTAGTAGACCTCAGAGCTCAGAGCTTATTGTCTCTATGGGAGGCCAGTACCAGCTCCTCTTGGTGGAAACCTTTGTCTACTATATTCATAATAATCCTGCTTGTCTTACTATTTGGCCCATGCATACTTAATTGTTTCTTTGGCTTTGTCTCCTCCAGATTTAAAGCTATACGCCTGCCCAACATGAAAATGCCTGTGTCTATCAAGGGCCTTTAGATGGACCCTCTGGAGAGTATCTCTGACTGCCGGTCAACAACTACGACCCCCTTCAGCCTGAAGAAGCCAGAGCAGTCATCCCCCGTTACTCCCTCCCGGCAGTTGGGGTTACTTCTTCATAGAGGGAATGTTGGAGGCAGCCGAGTTAGGTAGAAGTATTATAGGCAGTCAGACGGGGCAGGCCCTGAGGGGCCAAGGTATGGAAGACAAGATACCATGCACTGCAAATGGAGATGTATCTGCTGTGGGCCCGACCTCAGGACAAAAGACTAAACAAATGCACCCACATACCTCCCTAGGGATGGACACCTGGGGATTGATATTCTAAATAAGTAGCCATGACCTTGAAAAGTCACTGACCCAGCACCTTATAGGAAAAGAACCTGTTCTGTATTCATGCCCACTTTCTACGTTACTCGCTTCCCCATTTGATCCTGATTTAATCAATTTTACCTGAACAGTTCTTATTGGCTGACCACAGTTTTGTCCCACCTCATGCCCACCTTGCAATTTCCCATTTTTTTCCCACCTTGGACACGCCTTACCTCATGGTTTTGCTCTATAAAATCCCTAGGAAAGGCAAAGTCCTGGGCAACACACTGGGGCTGCCCTTCTGTCCCTCTGTCAAACAGAAGCTTTCCTTCCCTCAATAAATACATTCTGCTCTTAACCTCCATTGTTCCTAAAATTCATTCTTTGAGAACACGAACCCATTGCAGTTATCCTTCTGGCTGGGGGTTTCTTTCTCCTGTATGAGTCACACCTCTCTTGTCAGCAGGACACAGGCCGCCAATCCGAATGGCCCAGCTCTGACGAGCTTTGCATAAAACTCCCTTTCTAGAAGCCCTCATGAGCCATTCCCCCACTGGAAGTGCACTGGCAGCTCCCTACTGCCACCTGCCACCAGCAGAGGGGGACGGACGAGCTCCCCAACACCAGCCTGTGACCTCCTGGACCCAGCTTCTAGCCCGCCACCAGCTCCCACCACCAGGCTGCTTGCCAGGCTCCAGAGCCACCCAGCGGCGCGTGGGGGCCATGAGACTGCAGGCAGCCGCCCTTTGGGATGCCTAACATTGCATGGGCCCTTGCCCCACTAAAGCTCCGCCATCCTGCAAGACTCAGTTTGGGTCAGGGCCCCAGGAAGCCAGATTCATCACTCACACCCCCACCCTGGGCCATGTGGGACACCACACTACCATGTTTTGTAGGAAGTATCTACTTCCAGGTCAGATGAACCGCAAAAACCTGAGTTTCATGCAGTAATAATAGTTGTCCCTCCTTAGCCAATGTGTCAAAACATACCCAGGGCACTTTATGCAGATGAATTTGTTTAATCTTCCAGACTTCCTGTGATACCTAATGATTCCCATTTTACAGAAGAGGAAACTGAGGCAAGAGAGGAGAAGTAGCTTGATTAGAAACCCTCAGCTTAGACAGAGGTAAGATTCAAATTCAAATCTATATTGAGACAGTTCTTCCCACTCCGTTAGTTTTTGTTGCTGTTTTCAAAAAGTCCTGATAGCCTGGGCATGGTGGCATGTGCCTGTAATCCCATCACTTGAGAGGCTGAAGCAGGATTGCTGTGAGTTTAAGACCAGCCTGGGCTACATAGTGAATTCAAGACCAGCCTAAACTAAATAGAAAGACCTTGTCTCCAAAAACAACCAAAAAAGTCCTGATAATGGTAAGACACCAGAGAAACATGGAATAAATGCAATTTTAAAATGTACTGTTTCGCTGGGTGTGGTGGTGCATGCCTGTAATCACAGCACTCAGAGGCTGAGGCAGGAGGATCTTTGGGAGTTTGAGACCAGCCTGGGCTACAAAATGAGCTCAAGGCCAGCCTCAACTGCATAGCAAGACCCTGTCTCAAAAAGACACACACAAAAAAAGTACTGTTCCAGGGAAGAAAAAAGATCAACTTTAAGTCAAAAAGACAAAAACTATATACTTTAGTTAATAATAAATGTATCAGTATTCATTCATTAGTTGTGACAAACATACCATAGTGATATAATGTATAAGCAGTCAGGAAAATTGAGTTTATAAGAGTCTCTGTACTGTCTTGGTAACTTTTATGTAATTGCAAAACTATTCTAAAATTAAAAGCTTACTTTTAAAAAGCATACAGTTCCATGCCAAGTTGGTAATGACAGAATTTCCACAAAGTGGGACTTCATTTTTTTGGCTTAAATGTTAAGGACTAATTAGATTAAATTAAGGCTTTTAATGAATTAGATAAATTAAATTAGTATAAATTTTTCTATATTTAGTCTGTTGGCCAAATTTCCTTGGTTTCAGCTCTTAGTATGGATTTGTCTATGGAAATTTTTTAAAAGAGTAAAACAGACAGAACTGGCATCCTGGTTCTGAAATACAGCCCCACTCTTGGACGCGCCCACCTTTGGAAGGTGGAGCCTAACTTCCATCCCTTTCCGTGTGCTCCCATTTTTAAGGGACTATAGCAAGTACGATGGCGAGATTCCTGAGACTAGATTGTAAAAGCATGTGACTTAGACCCCCCCCCTCTGGTCACCTACTCACAGGGAAGACAGCTTCCATGTTGTAAGGACATTCCAGCCACTTGGGTCTGTGTGGTGAGGAACTGAGGCCTCCTGCCTACCGCCACGTATGTGTGTGCACCATCTTGGAAGCAGAGTGTCCAGCTTTCACGCCTTCAGGTGATACAGCTCCAGCTGACACCATCACAACCTCATCAGAGACTCAGAACCAGAACCATCCAGCAAAGCCATTCCCAAATTCCTGCCTCACAGAAACTGCATGAAATGAAAAGTTCTTAACTTTTACCCCTTACATTGGGGTAACGTCTTTAAACCTCATAGACAACACCTTAATCCTCCAGCAGCTTCACCTTCCCTGCAGAGGGAGTCTACATGGGGATAATGTAGACTCTTCTATCACTGTGTTTGGCTTCCTATTGCTGCTATAACAAATTACACAAGTTTAGTGGCTTAAACTATACAGAGTCATCTTCAGTTCTGGAGGTTAGAAATCAAAACTGGCTAAAATCTAGCTATCCACAGAGCTATTCCTCCTGGAGGCTCTGCAAGAAGCTGCCATAGTGTATGGCCTTCTTTGATCCTCAAAACCAGAAATCACACATCTCTGACACTGGGTTAGTCAGCTTGCCATTGCTGTGACAAAATACCTGACATAAATAACCCAAAAGGATGAAAGGTTTCATGATGTATCTTGGCTTGTGGTTTGAGAACATTCAGTCAATGGTGACCTGACTTCATTGCTTTTAGGCCTGTGATAAGGCACGAACATCATGCTGGGAGGGTGAGACAGAGGGAAGTTGCTCACCTTATGGCAATCAGGAAGCAGGAGAGGGAATGAGCCAAACACGAAGGGGTCGGGGCCAGATACAGACCCCTGGGTCACACCCCCTGACCTGTCTCATGCAGCCAGACCCCTTCTAACAAACCCAACAAGTTATGAACTCATTAGTGGATTGATCTATTGGTGAAATTGGAGCCCTCATAATCCAATAGCTCCCCCAAAATCCATCATTTGGAACTGAGCTTCTCCCACATGGCCTCCCAGGACATTCCCAATCCAAACTGCAATAGATATTGGTTCCCCAGCCCCCCTGCCTGCTTCTTTCACATGAAGGTGCTTGTAACCGCACTGCTCTCGGCTGGACACTCAGGCTAGCTGCTCATCTTCACATCAGCTGACGGGTTATCTTCACTCCATCTGCAGCCTCAGTTCCCCTCACCTCGGGACATTGACATCTCGCTGGCTCTGGGGATTAAGATGTGGGTGTCTCTGGGAGCCGTTATTCCACCTGCCAGTCAGCTGGTGAACCCCAGGGCCCCCCTCAGGATAATGCTTTTGTAAGTGCATAAAGTAATTTACATGTAATGACACTGGAAACTAATCTCACAGAATGCAGCTAACAAAATACTTTTCAAGCAAGTCACTAATCAATTAGTTCATATGATCCCTTTAACAGCTTACAAATACAATCTAACAGTAAACTTACTAAGATCCTTAATTTCAAAGTGGAGATAAAAATGCATGCTATTTTGAAATTGTCTGCAGTCGTGTGTCGTAGTAATTTGCAGTTTCTTTCGGTGCCATAGTCCAAGTGCTATGACCACGATGGCTTGTTGCCTGTATCTACAATCAAAGGAAATGCTAATTTTTTGCTAGAGATTAGTGCTCTTCCTACACAAATTCACTCCCACCTTGGCGTAAGACCCGTTGAGAATCCTGGTGGGATCAAGGCGTTTACTTAATGTTTTCAAAGAAAAAAGTAAATAACTCTGTAGTAAGTTAAAATAGAACTCCAGACCTCAGGAACTGCCTGCTTCCCAGTTCCATTCAAATTCCACACTGTAGGTGTGCACCTACCACGCAGAGAGCTTCACATGCCCTACAAAGACAACGAAAACGACGAAAGGGATGGGAAGTCAGTGACAGCATAGAAGTAAGGAGCCCAAGAACTTATAGAGAAAAATAATCAAACCATGGTGGGAGAGGGTTCAGACATAAGCGTACAGGATTTCCAACATGACAACGGCGACATCTAGTGGGCATCTTTGGTAAAGCACCTGCCATGCCTACAAAACTGCGGCGACGCAAAGGAAGCGTAGAGCGCCTAGGGCAGGTAAGTTAGTATCAGGCCAGGCCCTGCTGGCGGCCCACTCGTGTGCACCTCTCCTCTGCGGCAAGAGCGGCTTTATCACGTACACCTCAGCCATATTCCGGCTTGGAGATGCAGTGCCAAGCTAGCCAGTAGGAGGTTGAAGGCGCCCTCACCTCCAAGAGAGATGTTTGCCTACGGGGACAAAGAAACCCGGGCGCCCTGGAGTGCTGACTGCAGTGGAGAAGGAGGGTGCACCAGTCAGATCTGCACTAACCGCGCCCAGGGGCTCTCCTTCTCCCGCCCTTCCTTTTCCCTCCTCCGACACATTGACGCCTTCCGGTGTGCAAGGGCCGTGCGAGAAGCGGGAGAGGCAGGGCTCACGGCAGGGTTGGGAGGGGGCCACCTGCCCCCCTCAGGTGCACATACTGCGGGTGAGGGGCGGCCGGCTCTGTTCTCCACGCTGAGGTCCTGCTGCTGGCAGCATTTCGACCCAGGTGCTGCTCAAAATAGGTCAACCCAGGTGACCAGAGTCCAAGGGCAGGGAAGACTCATGCACATCCGGAAAACACTTGGGGCCTTCTATGCAAGGAATGAATGTGTCCCAAGCACCGGAAGTGGGGTCCAGGAGGACAGAGGCCGGCCCAGTTGTACGCTGCCCTCGGGCCCATGGATTCTCGGCCAGTGGGACACTTGTGGCCCAAGCAGGGCCCTGGCAGCATAGGCCTGTGCGGTGCAGTTGCTGTCCAAACCTGAGTCGCCCTGCTCTTCCCTGTCCTCCAGATTTCTTGGTTGGGACGATTTTCATAACGGGAGCAGTGGTTTGAACACACGTGATCAAGCAGAAGAAGAGAGAGGCTGCTACAACTAATTTTCCGTTGCACAAGAGCCGGGAGAGAGCATTTTGAATGTCACACGTTTGCATGAGTTGGTAAGATGTCAGTTAGCTCTGACCCTAACACACAGTGTACAAGTCTTGCAGTGTCACACTGGGCCCCAAAAACATGTTCAGTTACCAAGCGTTGATTAAAAATAAAAGTTTACTAAATGAAGAAGCACCCGTGCAGGAAAAGAGAGGAGACAGATACACTGCATCTCTTTCTGGAAGTTCTCTGTCTCCCTGCACCTCCCAGACTTCCTTAAGAACAGGAAGGCCCTAGAATGCTGTTCCAGCCTCCATGAGCCCCAGTGGGTCCCAAGATCCCTTCCACGAGCCCGAGTGCTGCTGCCGAGTGCCGCTGCCGGTTCAGATCCCTGGGCCACACACTGTGCAGCCGGGATGCAGGGCATATAATGCTCATCTGCCCAGCAGCCCCTCTTTTAGAGACCCCCCACCCCACCGCCCCTCCACAGGAGCCTGTTCAGATTCACCAAGGCTGGTCCTGCTGTCCAAGAGGAGCATTCACCCCCGGCTGAGCTGGCAAGAACCCTTCCTAGGGCATCTCAGAGCAGAACCACTGGGCGATTCCAGCTGTGCAGTCACACGGAGCAGGAGCTGCTCGAGTTCATCCTTTCTACCGCAGGCATGAGCTGAGAATGACGCCTCTCCCGGGGTCCAACAGATAGCAAGGAAAGCGCAGGTCTCAGGTGAACCCCCAGATTCCAGGGGCCTCCAGACATCTCAGGGATGAACTCTGAATCTGCTGTCCCTGGCTACTCTGAAAAGCCTCGTCCATCCCCTGCAGCAGACACAGATGAAGGTCACACCTGATTCCCAAAAGGTGAAGCTACACCCCACTGCTGGTATTCCCTGTTCCCGGAGTCTCCCTCGAGGGACCGCAGAGCCCAGGCAGGCCAGGCCGTCACTAAGGCCCCTTCCCTTACAGCAGTAACAGATCATAACCCAGTTTGTGCAGCATTTCCAGCTGCAAAGCCTTCCCCAGACACATTCTGCTAAACTGCCTGGGCTCCAATCTCACCTTGGCCACTTCTTAGCTGTGTGGTGCTGGGCCACTTACTCAGCCTCTCTGTGCTCCCCGTGAGGTGGTAATGATTAGAACATTGTGATACTAGGTTAATTAACCTACATGGCACCCTTTGAAAAGAGCCCGGCATGTGGTAAGAGCTGTAGGAGTGTCTGCTCGTGTTACCCTTATTCCTTCATCCCCGAAGCCCCTCAAAGTCGGTATTAGCAGCAGTATTAATTACTGCCTGCATGCACATTTTGTAGGGAGACAAAAAGTGACTGTGGCAAGCTTACTTAGTGAATATCATTTCCAAGAAAGCCTCAGGCCTTCTCACTCCATCCCGGCGGCAGTCTTCCCTAAGTGTGTCGTGTAGACAGCTGTGAGGCTGTCGTACACGCTGGCTATTCTATTGACATATCAATTGTAATGAGTACGTCCTCTTCCTTGGCTAGAATGTTCTTCCCAAAAGTTCATGTCCCAGAAACTTAACCCCCAAACGCATGTATTAATGGTACTCGGACGTGTGACCTCTGGGAGATGCTTTAGACTGGACAGTCATCAGAACAGGGTCCCCGTGTGCCACTCGTGGCGTTCTCAGAACAGGCAGAGACACCCGAGCCAGCTTGCTCTGTCTCCGAAGTGCTGGCCCCACCTGTGACAGTGTAACCAGAGGCCCTCCTCAGATGGCAGCAGCAACGTCCTGGACTTCCCAGGCTCCAAAACCTCGATCCAAAGAATCATCTATTCTATGGAACTTATCTAGTCTGAGGTATTTAATTAGAGCCACAGGAAGTGGATGGAGGCAATGCTTTCGTTAGCTAAGCTGTACTCTCTTTGACATTAGAAATTTGGGTTAATCCATCTTTAAACCCCTCAGGCCAAGCCTGGTGGCACATGCCTGTGATTGCAGCCCTCAGGAGGCTGAGGCAGGAGGGTCACCATGAGTTTGAGGCCAGCGTGGGCTGCATAATGAGTTCAAGAAGAGCCTGAACTCACCATAGTGAGACCTTGTCTCAAACGTAAGTAAATAATAAATAAATAAATAAAATCCCTTAGCAAATAGCCTGGTGACTCTCAGTTGTAAGCAAATATTCATTGACTTATAATGTTTAGGGGGATAGAAATATGTTTACACCCATCCTTCAAGTAGTAAAAGTAGTTTACAAACCAGTATAACACATGAAACCCCAAAATTATCAAAACTATTTTACTATATGTATTTCCTACATATAGACAGGAAAAACTCATTTCAATAATTTATATCAAAATATTAGCAGATATTCAGCTACCAAAAGAGGAAGGTTATCTCTGGGTGGTGGGGGACAAACATCTTGTCTTTGTATGCCCGGGATTTTAATTGAGAGGCTGCAGAGACTCAGCAGCTGGCAGTGGAGGGGTGCAGGGTTCTCCCACCTTCATTCTCCCTACTGCTACCTGAGGGCTGGCAGGTCCCAGAAGTCCCCTCTGCCAAAAGTGGGGTGACATCCAGAGTCTGTATTTATTAATATCCTCTCTGAGTGCATTTTCCACTGCTACCATAGAATACCAGAGACTGGTAACTTATAGAGGAAGGACATTTACCTCGCTCTTGATCTGGAGGCCAGAAGCCCACCACGGGATGGCTGTGTCTGGTGAGGGCCTGTGCTGCCTCCTCACGTGGCAGAAGCTGAGCAGGCAGAGAAGGCACACACATGACAGAAAGGGAAGCTGAGCTCCCCCAGTGGCTGGCCATCCCGGGAGGAGAGCACAGGTCCGTTCCTAAAGACTCTGCCCCCGGGATCCACTCCTCTCCCTCAAGGCCTCACCTCCCAGCACTGCTCAATGGAGGAACTAAGGTTCCAAGCCTTAAGCTTCCAGGACACACCTGCGAAGCACAGCAACCATTTCTGTGGACACCTGGCCTGTTGTCGCACAGTTCAGTCTCAGCTGCCGGCAGAAGACGCCGCCTTCCACGGCTGTCACAGACTTCCGGTTGCTTCCCTTCAGCATCCTCTCTGTATGAATTGTCAGAAGGGTGTGGGCACAGCCTGGGTTACACGGGGAGCTTTCCCAAAGCGAGGCAGAAGAATTCAGTGACCCTCTGAGGACAAGTGAGTTTCCATGCCAGGTATACTGGTCAGCTTTTCCTTGCTGTGACAAAGCGCCCGACAGAAGCATTGTAAAGCAAGAAAGATTTCTTCTAGCTCATAGTGCCGGAGGTTTCAGTCCAGCGAAGGGAGGGGTGGGGAAAGGCTGCTCACCTCACGGCAGCCAAGAAGTAGAGAGCAGGAAAGAGCCAGCAGAAAATGTCAGGGACAACTGTGGTCCCCAAGGTCATGCCCCCCTGATCGCCTCCCTTCAGCTGGGCCCTGTCTCCATCCCTTCCCAGTAACGCCACCAAGTTACCAACCCACTGCTACAGTCAGCACCCTTCGGGGCCCTTCACTTCCCAAGAGCCCATCAGCATTAAGACCAGGCAGTGAGCCTTTCATGGGGCCGTGCTACGTCCAACCCTTGGGCCGACCTTTGCCCTGGGCCTTCTGTCTTCTACCACCAATGTGCATCTTCTAGTACAGTCAAATATATTTGAAAGTAAGTTTATTCAACAAATTTTTAAAAATATATACTAAAAATATACTTCAAAAGTTGTTGACTCTCTTGGTGCTGCCCAGCTCACCAGTATTTAGAATAGTCTTTTCCAGTATTTGTTTCCAAAATACTAGTCTTTCCTGACTTCCGGGAAGATGGCAACCAGGTGAGCAGCAGAGGGAAACTCTCCCAGAGACCAGTCCTTTGCGCGGGTGCCGGGTCCGCGGCTGTGAAATTCCAACTGAACATGTTGCTCTCCGCTGCCTGAGCATTAACGGGTTGACTGGATACGCCACAGTGAGAAGTGGGCAGGCCCTGAGAGCTGGGTGCCCGAAGCAATCGGCGCTGTTCTTGGGCCGCGGCTCCGCCGAGGCCCACGTACCACCGAGTGCGATTGCGGCAGGATGGGCCCTCCCAGCTCCTGAACCCAAACGGCTCGCAGGCAGCTGCAGCCAGGAAGTTTTTGGAGGCAGTGAAGCAGAGCAAACTCGGAGAACGCACTCCTTGGGAAGACTGCGCCAATCTGGGCAGCGGTCTGGGATCCTGCTCAGAGCCCAGCCCCCACAGCTGGTGCCATCCTCGGCCAGAGAGCGGGAACTGTGGCAGCTGTTGTCGGCGGCTCCTGCGAGAACACGGAGGAGGCGGAGAAGCACCAGGGAGCGCCGGGATCTCCTGCCAGCATGGATCTTGGAACGGGTGGGCTGAGTGAGCACCGCAGCAGGATTTCTGAGTCGGGAAAGAGTTCGATCCATAGACTTCTGGGAAGATGGCAACCGGGGAGGCAACAGAGAGAGAACCTCCCAGAGGATTACCACCCAAATAATGAAATATAGCAATATGAAGACAGAAATGAGGACTTCCGGGAAGAAGACGACCAGCCGAGAGAGTGAGTGCGGAGGGAAGAACGGCTTCAGCTCCTGAACCCAACAGAGAATGCGCTACTGGGACAAACTGTGCCAAACTGGGCAGCGCTCCGGGATCCCGCTCAGAACCCCACCCCCGCAGCCAGCGCTGCACGAACTGGAGCAACAGCGACTGGCCGGCGGGATTTCTGAGTCGGGGAAAGTCTCCATCCAGGGAAAAACATCTCAACAGCACTCTTGTCTGCACGATCACAGGGTGAGTTAAGTGCGCGCTCTAACTGGTTTTTCCTGAATCGGGAAGAAGCTCAGCCCAGCGAGAGACATCAAAGCAGCTTTAAGGACTGCGAGATCTCCCGGGTGGGAAGACCTACTTAGGCGCCCCAACGGGTTTTGTGAGGGGGGAAGGAGCTCCACCCAGGGAGGAACACCTGAGTGGCCTATCTGCAAGAATCCTGGGGTGGCGAGCTGTTTATTCGGCCCGGCCAGGTCTTGGGGTAGGGAGTAGAAGCGGAAATCCCAGCAGACAGCTTAAGGGACATTCTCCCAAAGAGAAGTAACCATTGGAGCAGCCTCTGCAGCAGACCTTTGCCTGCTGAACTGTCTGTGGAATTTATAGCTCCACAGTTTGAATCTGATACCCAAAAATGGGAAAACAGAGGAACAAAACGCAGCCTCAAAACTCAACCCCACCCACAACAAGTTTTGAATGTGAAGATACAGGGGAACCAGGAAGCCTCATAACTTCAAGTTATGAAACGATTGCATCCGAAATAAAACAACTCCAACAGGCCATGAAAGAGCTCAAAGCAGAAATAACCCACATACCTGCAATGAT
>PVLD010013719.1:0-54955 GCA_004027595.1 Dinomys branickii | reverse complement strand
AAAGATACTCAACAAAATACTGGCAAATAGATTACAGCGAATCATAAGGAAAATTATACACCACGACCAGGTAGGATTCATCCCAGGAATGCAGGGATGGTTCAATATTTGCAAATCAATTAATGTAATACAATATATTAATACAGTCAAAGATAAAAACCACATGATTATCTCAATAGATGCAGAGAAGGCTTTCGATGAAGTCCAACATACATTCATGTTAAAAACCTTAGAAAAAATAGGAATAGACGGCCTCTTCCTCAATCTGATCAAAGCCATCTACAACAAACCAACAGCCAACATCATACTAAATGGACATAAACTGAGTTCTGTATTGTTTAGATAGTCATTAAATAATGACTGGGAGGACATAAGAATATATAGCAGTTTTTCTTAATATTGGAAATTAGTTACAATTATTTGTTTCTTGCCTTGTGTCATGTATGTCAGTCTCTTAATTGTTAATATATGTTAAAATGTTGCATTTTTTATTAAAAGTATAACATTAATTTATAAGTAGAACTATGAAATAATGATAAAAATTAAATTGGGACTGCAGCACATACAGTCCACGGAGTAAATCTATCATGTTAAAATTTATAAAAATAAGTAGAGATTAAAAGAAATAAAACACAGAAAATCTTAACAGAGAGGACAGATCTCTCTCCAAAATAAAGAAATTTGAAAATAATAGAAATGAAAAGTAGAATAAAGAGAATCCATAAATTCAAAAGTTAGTTTGGATAAAGTTTTAAAATAGTTTAATAAAGCTCTAGTGAGATAGATCATAGAAAAAAGGAAGTGATAAAATTAGAAAATAGAATATGGTTATAGATATATAACTGATTAAAGAAAAAGAATTTTTGTTATTTTATTTTACATATTTTAAAGAAAAATATAAAGTCTAAGAAAGTACAACTTACTACCAACATCCCAGGACAAAGTAGGAAATATAACTAATTTTATTATAAATAAAGCAAATTGAATTATTACTTTAAAATTTGCTTTGGGAAAAGTAATAAAAAGGAATTGAGACAGCTAAAAATGACAATATATCATACAGAATATATTTAATATTTTATAGAAAACAAAAGTGAATTAAGATTTTTAATTCATTTTACTAGATAACTTTGAGTTTGTTTAAAATTCACACTAGAAAAATATCTAAAAGAAAATTTGCTTTTAATCTATTTATAATTTTCAATGTTCCCATGCATTTCCTTTTTAAGGCAAACAAACATAAATAATAAGACCAGATTTCTAAGCCTTTGAAAACTGTTGTGAGAGGGAATATCAAGCAAATTTCTAATCAGATGTCTCATAATAACAGTAGTGTTAGATTAAGTCTTTGCCTCCTCAGAGTTTTTAGGGATTTCAGTCATTAATTTTGGAAAGTATACCCTCCTGACGTACATATTAAATTTGTTTATTTTGTTATTAATTTACAAAATTCAGGTAAAATAATAATACGTGATAAGTTTATAAACAAAAGAAAAATTAAACAAGAATAAAATATACCATTAACATCTTTGCAAAGGTAAGTTCAGAGCAGTCAGAAAAGAAATATAATGTTTATTATTATGTTTATTGAGCATCTGTAATATTTCTGATACTGTCAGGCACATTAATTATTACATCTTCAAATTTTATAATTTTATATGACAATTTCAATTAACCTTATGTAAATGCAGAAGGAAATACAATGTCGAAGTCTTATAGGCTAATAAACTGAGCTCTTTAGCATAAATGGTTTCATTTTTAAATAATTTTGGATTTACGACAAAGTTAAAAAGACAGTTTAGAAATTTCCCACATAGGCCTCGCTTATTTTTCCCCAGCATTAAGCTTTTACATCATCACGGTTCATGCATCTTAATTAAAGAAAGACTAGAGAAATAAAGAAGAAAAAAGGCACATATCAGCAATAGCAGGAATGAGGGAGGGATAGCACCGCTGACCCTAGGTCGGCCATAATGAATGAATTCTTTACCGGAGGTGTCTCCACTTGCATCAGCACTGTGTAGGAACAGAGAGCAAGCGCATGAAGCGAAGAAAACTAAGCAAAAGCCATAGCTATACTCACAGTGAGAAAGAAGCCAGATTCCAAAGGCTGTGTACTGCATTAGTCAGGTCTGAATTCATTCATACAATATTCTAGGAAACTCCGAATTTAAGAAGGATTGACAAATGGCTGCCGAAGGCTGGATAAATGGGAAGAATGGGAGGGGAGAGAGGAGGCATTTCTTTTGAAAATGACGTGGGGAAACGTTTTTCACAGTTTTCAACTATTTCTATGACTTCATCTTGGTATATTTTCATAGCTGAATACATGCATCAAAACCCACAGACCTGGACACTAAAAAGGGTAAAGTTTATGTGGATTTAGTTAAAGAGGAATTGAAAAACAAAAAACAAAATCACAACAGAAGTACAAAATTATTTTCTCACAACAGCAAACTCGGTGTTCAGAGAAGTGAGACATGAGGCTCAGAAGATTTTTCAGGCCAAACCCGGTGACTCATGCTCAGCCAGTTGCTAATGAAAAGTGAACAATGAAAATCAATTGATTCCTTTTTAAAAGGATGAACACAGAAGTAATAAAGACAGGGAATCTCTGTTCATCCAACAATGGCAACTGAGTGGAGATTTAATAGAACAGCACACTGTGTGAGGGTTAGAAGGACAGGTGCTTCTTGGCTGCACTGGTGTACCATCAGGCCTAGCAGAATCTTCATCACATTGCAGGAACCATCTACGAATGGCTATTAAAATTAAAGAAGGCAAGTAAGTTAGCATCTGATGATGGCGATCTTTTCTGCAAAGTAAGGCAGGCTAGAACAGGAAGTAGAGTGTAGAATCTTGGGCTGGAGACCTAAAACTCAGTAAAATGATAAGCTTTGCTATTCATAGGAACACCTAGAAGCAAGGAAAAGTAGCTTCAGTTTGTGTCCCTTGCTAGTGCACCTGGTAGGTGTGACCAATATTTGGTGGAAAAGCAGTCATTGAAAAGAATTATGACATGAGTGTCTATAGCTGCTTCTACTCTAATTCTTGTTCATCTATTTTCTGTATAAATAGAATGATATTTTCTATTGTAATTCTGATTATGGTACTTCCTCTCATCTAAACCTTTTCAAGAGTTCTCATCTCCCTTAAACTAAAGATGATATGATCACAGATAATTGACAAAGATCAGTATGGTCTGGCTTTTCAACAATTTTCCAAAATTATTAGCCTTTCATACTTGATATTTTAGAATAATGCTTTCCATCTTTCAAATGAAATAAAATCTTCGTTAAAAATATATTGAAGTTATTTTGCAGGCTCTTCCACTACGATTAGATAGCCCTTCTTTTATTCACTCTGTTCCTCTTGGAGAAACATGAATCTGCACTGATGCAGCAGTAGTCACTAAACTAAAAGAGGAAGAGGAGAGAATGAGACATGAAAGACACCGGGACTGCTAACCATGTTCAGAGAAATATACAAGGAAAAGAAATTGTTTTCTGGTTTTCTTTCTGTCCTCCTTAGTCTCTCAAAAGTAAAATGAAAATAAGGACCCAGCCATAACATCCAAATTTTCCAGAAGTCTAATTAATCTGATATCTTGCCAGATACAAAATTTAATTGAAAAAGTAAATTATTTTGTATTCTAAAGAAAATTATTTTTAAAAACAACTTGTATAGAAATTAGAACTTTAATTAGTTTTCTATAATGAGAAATATGTAATGAGGATTTTATTTCTCTAGAGAACTTTTGGGAATATTAGAAAGAAGTTAATTTGGAACCAACAGTCAATTAAAACTTCTGCTTGTTTAGAAAAATAAGCATGAACAACATTTACCTAACTAACCTTTTAGACGTACAATTAAAGCTAGGTCACTGTGATATAATGACTGCATCAATTATTATTCCATTTTACTCTTAGCATCCTTGCAAATATGCTATATTTCTTCTTATGACAGAATGATTTCCCTTTGACTCAGTGATACCTCTCTCTAAGGTTATCTATATCTCTTTTCTCCTTTAAAACAAACCTCACAGTAAGTTTTAGTGTTTGCTCTCTTGATACCTCTCTTACCATTGCATGCTGTATCCATCTGAATATGCTAATCTCCCTTAAAGCCCTGTCCGTCCATTACTTTGCCTTTGAGGTCGTTAATAAATTCTAAACCACAAAATGCAAAGTTCCATCCTTAATAAGCAGCTTACTTGATGTTAAATCAGCAGTTCACACAGGTAACTGACATTTTGTGTGTAAAATGCTTGCTGAACTTGCTATGGGAATGGGACCTTGTAATGGTTTGCGTTTTTCATCCAGTATTTCTTTTTAGGCTTCTTTGCAGTTTATGATTTCTCAAGTAGTAGGTGTTGCTGTACATTTGGCTGTATAGAGCCAACTTGAGCATATGTTCTCGCCTCTATAGACCTTACCTAACATCATGCCTTTCAGGCCATGCATTCCCTGAGTACTTAAAAACATACACCTCCCGTGCTCTAGGCTTAGGTGCTGAAATATTGACTGAGGTATAAACTTTCATGTCTAAAAGGCATCTTAGTATTATGGTATCAAAGTAAAACTCCTGATTTCTCTTCCCTGAAACGTGTATCTTCTGTCTTCTCAGCTCAGTCAGTTGAAACACCACACTCAGACTCATACTTGACTCCTGTCAGTCCCTCATGGTTATATAAAATCATCAGCAAACTCAAGCAGCTCAATTATCAAATTATATGCAAATTTTAATGGGATAAATTAAACTATAGGGCAAAATGTTACTATTAGTTACAATTATAAGATCATGGGTTGATTACTCTCATTTTACAGTTGGTAAAAAAACTCTCACTATTTAAAGTATATATTTGAACTGACCTCCCTTGACTCCGTTACTCTGTGGTACATTAGACTGCAGGAAATTTCCTCCTCTTCTTTTTGTGGCTTCCAGCTGGATTCAGCGGTCTAAAGGCTTCGAAGTGACAGAAGACTAGGAAGACCCCACATTTCTCTTGATTTCTCTCTCCGTTGGGTAGCTCTACAATATAAATTGTATCATCTCTCTAGTTTCTTCCATGAGTAACTATTATGGTTCCAGATTATTTTAGGTGAACCCTATCTCTGTGCTCTCCCAATTCCAGCCTGGAGAGATGATCTGGGACTTCGAGTGGTTGTTAATCTCTGGGTAGCCATGCTAACTGCTGTTTAGATTCCTAATGATTTTGTGACCATTTAAATCCCTTCCTTGCAGTACACTGTGTTTATCTATTTGGGCTCTGAATGATATATCCAGAAATCTACGATATTATACTGCAACTCACCATTTGTTTTCTTCTACCACCATGGTCTAGGTCACTGACAAACCTCACTGTAACTATAGCACCTGCTTCCAGAGGATAGTCTCAATACCATGGCAAGGGTTATCTTCTCAACATAATCCAGTCATTATAGGGAGCTACATCTGTCCTCTCTTCAGTAAATTATTTAATGGGGAAAAATTATTTTCAAAATTTATTTCAAACTGGGCATGGTGGCTCACGCCTGTACTCCCAGTACTCAGGAGGCTGAGGCAGGAGGATCGTTGTGAATTTGAGAACAGCCTAGTCTACAAAGTGAGCTCAAATCCAACCTGAACTGCATAGCGAGACCCTGTCTCAAAAAGACAAAAAAAATTCAGTTCAAGAGTCTCAGTATTGTACTAATGGAGATCATTCATTCAAAAAAAATCTATGAAATATTGGTATCATGATGGTCCTTCACCAGTAACCTGCTTTAACCTCCCTTATAGAAAGTCTTGTTAGAGTTTAACTCAAATAGAGTTACAGACCTGGGTGTTCACACTCAGAAAGATGGGCATCTTTCCACCTCCCGCTCTGGAGGTAAAATTTCATTCCAGAAGAGGAAGACTTCTCTTCTTCACTATCTCACTCAACTTCTGAATTATAAATGAATTTTTCTAGGTAGGAATGTGGAAAAAAAGCCACCAGTTCATATTCAATGGACTGAACCCCACCCTAGTGATAGTAGAGAATGAATAGTGAGGCCTGAAAGGTCCTCACCACAGCTCACTTATAGGACAGAGCTCCCATATCTGGAGAGGCAGACCAAGGTGAGCAGAGTCTACATTCCCACAGTACGCACTCACAGAGAAAAATCTCTCCAGCACTGATGGCATGGCCTAGGACTGCAAGCATAGAAATAAACAGGTCAGTAGGATAAAGAATTCCACAGTCTTTTCTCTAGTGACTACCTACGTATGAAAAGAAGACAGAAAAGTCCATGCCTAAGGAACATTGCTTTCCGTTTTGCTTGTCAGGAAACAATCATAAAAATGGAAACTTTAATCTTAATTTTAGATAAAAAGACTTTAAAACACAGAATGTTAACTAAAGATAAAGAAGCACATTAATCAATGCTAACAGTCAATCAAGATGATAAAACAATTATGTGCTATCGCTGTGGTATGATAGTTTCAGTTCTTCTGGAAAGTTAAAACATCTCAATTTTAAATGATATAAGTAGAGTGAAAAGACAACCACAGAAGAGAAGAAGACATTTGAATATCCTTTACCTGTCAGGAGTTTGTTTTGAGATTATATAAAGAATGCACAGAATGTATAAATATAAAGACAAGGAACCCCATTTTTAAATACACAAAGGATTACAGTATACTTTTCTCCAGAGAAGACACATAAATGGCCAATGAGCTCATAAAAAGTATTTGGCATCATTAGTCATTGGAGAATGCAATCAAACCATCAGTGTTAATTCATAAAACTGGATTGGCTACAGTAAGAAAGAAAAATCATAGCAACTGCTGGTGAGGATTTGTAGATATTAAAATGTTCACATATTCCTGATGGAAAAGTGTACAGCTGCTTTGGAATGTCTGCTGTTTGGCAATTCCTAAAAATGTTAAATTTCTAGTACCATGTGTCCCAGACATTCTACTTTTAGTCATATACATCAAATAAATGAAAACATATGCCAACTTAAACACTTTTACAAAAATATTCATAGCAACCTTGTTTGTAATAGCCAAGTAACGGAAAGCAATCCAATGTTCATTAAACGATGCATGGAAAAGTACTATGCGACATACTGCAATGGAATATTCAGTAATAAAAGGAAAAATGCAGTATATATTATAATTTGAAGAAACCTTAAAGCATTATTCAACATGAAAGAAACCATACATGACTATGAGTCATTTTGCATGACATTTCCAAACTATACAAATTGGAAGCAGATTCCTGGTTGTTTGGGACTGCAAGCTTCTGAAGTGGAGAACTAAATAATGAGGGTTGTTTGCTAATGTGTACAGATTTTCTTTTTAGGAAAACCAAAAACCTCTCTAGAGTTAGACTGATTGTTGTACAATCCTGTGAATATATTTCAAAAGCATTAAATGAGACACCTGAAATGGGTAGATGTTATGGTATTTAATTTTATTTCTGTAACATTTTAAAAGAGTTTATTTTATGTCATATTTTTGGTGAAATTTTCTGAAACTTCTCATTTTACTGAAAGTAAAATTTAATAAGCCTCAGTGCATCCCTAAAATGCTCTATAGTTTTGTTTCCATGTTACCTCTGTATCACTCTCATCACAGGCTTTTACACCCTTTCCTCTCAGTGCCGCCCTGCTACACCTGCTACTGTGCACGTCCTCAAATTCCCGGGGTGCCCCTGCTTCGGGGAGAACAGCTTTGCTCTTCGACCTCCCTGTGACATGTTTTCCCAGACACCATGTGGAGATTCCCTCATCTCCTTGTGCCTTTACTCTACAAGCCTTCTGTAGACAACCGTACTACAAACAGTGCTCTCTCCACAGAGGCCCTCGCATCCCCTTTTCATGTCCTAGGTTTACATTTTTTTTCTTTTTCATGTTGTATTCTTCATCATTCTTTGGCTGTCTTTGTTTTCTATTATTCCACTACCTTTCACCAAACTGTAATTTCAAAAAGTCACAGAATATTGTCAGTGTTGTTTGCTGTAGTCTCCCCAATACCTAAGACACTGACCTATAGGAATAAATATCCTCTTCAGTATTTTAATAGCATGTAGCTAATATACTTAATTGTCTCAGGCAAGATAGGTAGCAACTTCATAAGGTTTTGCATAAGAATAGAAATATTTTATGTTTTTCAAATGGAAAAAATGTGTCAGAATCACACAATATATTATCTCAGTTGAGGCTGAAGCACAAAAATCAGGTGTCATCAAATATTTAGGTCAGGATCCAATTAACTGATGTGCACAACAAACTTAAATTATAATTTGTTCTCATATCACAACCCTGACATCAGTTAATCTTTGAGAGCAACTCCCTGAAATAACTTTGTCATTACTGCTGGGTTGAAGAGATTGAATCAGTTCAGGCCCAACCTTAGCAACCACCCACCACTGCCAGCAGGGTCTGACAGTGAAAAGACAGAACAGGTGAGAGAAAGCCCTTTCTTTCACAGTCACCAGGGTAACCAGAGACACAGTAGCTGGGCTTGTTGACATTTCATGCAATGAAGTTCACAGATTAATTTATGTCTTCATAATGATTGGCAGGCTAGGAGCAACAACTGCGAAGGCATGAGACTGATTGTTGCCCAGGGGTAGGATGTGTGTGTTATTGTCTTAACACATAGCACCGACTATGAAGGCTGAGGAGGTATTGGAAGGCTATACAATCCATAAAAGAGCTTCCCCGCTGTCTTGACTTGCTGTATGCAATTAGCGGCAACAGCAGAATAGCAGTTTATTCTTCCTTGGGGTTGAGAAATATTAGGGGTACTCTGACACCCAACACATAAATACATAAATAAATAAATAATTTTTTAAAACCTGTTTTCAGGGCTCTATTGTACGAAATCATCTTGAGCATCACCACTAACACCACTTTAAATTAAATTAGAGCTCAGTAATTTAGAATTCCTTTATCCATCTATTTCCCTCCTCCAGGAGCCACCCCCCACCCAGTCCTCCTTTTATTTCCCAGCTTTTCCAGTCCATATGAATTAAAATTGCCTTCTCTACAGCTTATAAATGCACATATTTCATACATAGTGAATCAAAGATAATGAGAATCTTCTCCCCCAGTCTCAGTTTCTAAAACTCTGCAGAGGCAATTTAATGTGTACCCGTGTGTAAAGAGCACACACCCTCAATGGAGCTGCAACTGTTAATGGTCGAGGTTGCATTTTGCAAAGTGATTTCCAGAATCCCGTAGTTGATTCATGCTAGCTGCTGAAAGTTGCATTCAAAGCTAGGTAGGAATTCTCAATGCCTATATATGAATGTAAAAATGTAAAAAAACAAAATCTCAGTATATAATCTACTTCCAATCTCTTCACCAGAGACAACTGCTACTAAAGTTACAGGGTTTGGCAGTTAATTTTCAGACATTAACTGCTTTTAGAAAGGATAAATCAATGTGATACCCTGTTGAGAACAATTATGTTTCCCAGATGAACGTTCTGAAGATAAGGGATTGGTAATGGAAGTCACAACACTAGAAAGGTAAGCAATGTCCAATCCTGATGGGGATGAACCTGGAAGAGAGCAGCACGAAAAATTTAGACACCACATCCGGTGGGGCAGGGGGGCTTCATATGGCACTTTATGAAGTTCAGAGAGGTCCCGCCAATGCCTATCCATGTGATGCTGAAATGACCTAGAGGAAGGAGCCTGATTGCAGTTTCTTGATCTTGCAAGGAGAGAAACCCTAGCAGAAGGAGGATGGTGTAGCTACGCTCACACTGAGCTTAATCCCTGGAAATAGTTGTGAACAGAACTTCAGTTTTTCTTTTGGATCCCACATCCAGTCGTGAAAGCCAACTCATCACGACCTGGAGGGAAAGCTATTTCATACGGGAACTGAGACCCGTACACACAATGTACTTAGAGTAGAGTCTAGCACATCAAACCCACTCAAGTAAACATCAACAGTTTTTATAGCACCCTTTGAAATTTTGTGTAAGTTACTGGTCAGGACTATGAATTCTGTAACTGAATTTAAGTGTGGAAATCTTTCACCATTTCGGACCCATTATGATCATATTCTGATACTTCATTTCCTTATGTGTAAAGTGAAACATTAATAGAAACCATATCCTAGATTTCTTATTTTAAAATGAAGATATAATGCATTAATAAATTTAAAGCACTTTTTATTACTATGTTTCATTTTAGCACTATAGCAATGTCATTATTACAAAAAAGAATATAGCCATCTTTCCTCGATGCTATTGGAGATCCCAGAGCTCTGGTGTGTTATAGACTGGTTATTCCTCCAAATGAGTGATGTGTTAAAAACTTTCAATCTCTGTCCCCAGCCCTAAGATTCAGGCCTCTTTTCAGTGCTGCCTGACTTGTGACTCTAGGGATTACTTTAATTGGCTTCAATAAGTCTACACACAGCCCTGGATGATCCAGGACTTGCTGTTTCATTTATTGGTTGGGTTCTTGTAAAAACAATTAGTTTTCCTTTTTAAACATGTAATGACAAATTAATGAGTTTATCCTTTTAATCTTGTGGTGAGACAGTCATTAATTCTAATGCTATACGAAGGGCAGATTGATCAGGTTGCCTCAGCAGTGACCAGAGATTTCAATTTCACTGACCCAAAGGGCTCATGTAAGCATGCTGTGGAGTCTACAGAATGAACTTTTAATTTAAAGTTAAAAAATCATATTAAGAAAACATGAGTGGGGATTCTGTTTCCCATTTTTAAAAACTCAGTGGTTTCTTCCAAGGTCCATTCACAAATTAGTATTTCACTCAATAATTTTATAAATTAGGTATAATAAGAGATGAACAACAATCAATAACAAAATAAGAGTTATAACAATATATGCTAATGAAAGTTATACAAATAAAGTCTCTCAGTCTTTCTCAACATATTATATCTTCTCTTTTCCATTTCAAAGAGGTACCCTAGCACTTCTCTTTGGGATGTCTGAAATGGCAGTATTACTACTATTGCACTTTAGATCAATTATTAAGCAGATAAAGGTGATTTCAATACCAACACTGCTGTGCGGGGAGGGTCCTCTGTTAAGCATGATGGCCACTAAGTAAGTAAAGGGCTAATTGCCTACCCAGTGTGAACACCATGGGCAAAGGGATGAAACAAGTTGGTTGTGATACAGCAGGACAGTAAAAGACTGCATCATGTGATTCAGTGGTGAATAGTTTAAAACATATGAATTGTTATTTCTGAACTATCCCTTCAGTATTTTCTGATCATGATTTGCCACAGGTAACTGACACCTTGAAGAGAAAACCACAGGGAGAGTGTGGAGAAAGTGGTCACTTCAAAAGTTCCCCCTTAAAACTTTATATCAATTTGAACTGTTAAGAATACACATCATTTAAATTTGGAGATATATTGAAATTATCAAAAATGTACAACTAGTGAAAAAAATTTCAAAAATGTAAAATCCAGACATTTGTTAAGAAAACATGAAAATTGAGGCAGCTAAAATGTGCAATAATGAATCTAGCAGCACCCAAAATATTGCTAAAACAGAAACAGTGCATGAGGAAACAGCAGGAACAGTCAGTCTAAAGAGTGAAAATCTATCATTAAAAATATTTAAAGATGAGTTTTACTGCTATAAAAATGCAAGAATCTAGAACTCAGATCTCACTGGAGACAGCCTATGGGCAGTAACCAGAGGAGCCATCACTTGCGACCGTGACCAGCAAGCTCTGAAAACATATGTCTCCTGATTCTTGCTTTTTTCATAAAAAACTCTCTTCAAATCTTTATTACTTCTTTTTTCTTCTCATGTAAATAGGAAGAAAACTCTTACCCTTGATCATATTTCATAGGGTTGGTAGAAAGAAATTATTTATGCCCAACCAGCACTTTCCTAAAGGCTAACAACAGGGATTTATGATCAGGCAGATTATTTTACATACACTTCATTTCCCTTACAATTTGTCTAACAGCATCTAGAGAGAAGGAGCCGCCACCTCCAAGACAGATGACCAAATGGAGATATATTGGGAGGAATGAGAAGAAGACTGGGAAAGAGAGTGGGAAACACCAGCACTCCAATGGCAAGGTAGGTACAAAAGGATAGAGAAGTGGAAGTTTCACTGGATAAGAAAAGTCTTGCAATTTCATTTCTGAAAGGTGACTTGAAGCTTGGTCAGGGCTATTCGGACAGAAAATATTAGATTCCTACTTAAATGCAATATATTGAGGCAAGAGTCATGAGAGAAACTTTTTAGAGATGCTGATTTACAGAGAAACTTAGATGGTTCCCTGTATACTTATCTCAAAAGAGAGCATTCTTGTGACACGATTTAATAAGTGGTTAAACAGCCTAGAAATTCATTGAATGGATTTATTCCTCATAAAGAAATTCTTACAATGCCTGTTTGATGTCTTAGTTACATTCCTCGCTCCTGAGACTTAATACCCAACAACCGCAACTTAAAGGATGATTTTGGCTCACCTACAGTTGCCTGGCTCCAAGGCAGGGCCCCACGGCACAGAGCTATGTCAAAGGAAAACTACTCACCTCATGGCCATCAGGAAGCAGAGCCAAGAAAAGGGCTAGGAATGGAAATATTACCTTCCAGGTCACTCCCACAGTGATCCAACTCTTCTGACTCAATCCTAATGTTTAACCACAAGTGAGCTGCACATATAAAACCTTATAAAAGCCCTGTCTGTGATCACATGAGGCTTTGGGAGGCATCTAGATGTAAATGGTAACACTTGTGAAGTCATTTATGGCTCCTCCTGATTGATACTGACACCAACTGTTTGGAGTGAGTGAGTTCCCTTAGGGCCTGAGAGTTATTTTTATTAATTTCAGATTAGCAAAAGAATTTTTTTTTAACAATGATGGAAATCCTACTCTGCCAGAGACACAGGATAATTTGCATGGGTTTTAAAATGCAGACCTAAGTTTTAGGTTCTACCAAACAAATGTATGCGTGAAATGTGCATAATTAATTCAGACATTTATTATGTGGGAGAAAGAGGACAACTGGAAGTGGAGCACCAGGTTTGCTTCGATAAACTACCACAGGATCAGCCTGGATCTATCCAGCGTTGTCGTTTCCTGGATTGCAATTTTCCAAGACGATAGGGGCTGCTGATCACTTCATGAACCAGTTTGCCACGTAGAATTCAAAGTTTCCTGGAAGCTTCGCCTAGATTGAATATCTGCAACCTGTTTTAATGTTTATTTACATAAATTAGGTGACACTGCTCTGCACAAATAGTACAGATTCTTGCATTAGGACACAAGAGCTTCTTTCTTGCAATAGTCTGTGGTAATCAGCTTTCCATTATTGGGACAGAATACTAGAAATAATATATTTAAAAAGAAGGAAGGTTTATTTTTCTCAGAGCTTTAGAAGTATCCTTTTATGGCTCCATTTCATTACAGGTACGTGATGGAGTAATCTGATCACATCATCGTGACCTGGAAGCAAAACGAAAAGAGAGGATGAGGTTATGTCCCATTATCCCAGTTGAGGTTGTCCCCTCAGTGACCTGCACTGTCCACCAGCTCCACTTCTTAAAAGTGTCCACACCTTCCAATAAAGACAGGCTAAAAACCAAGCCTTTTACACAGATTGGGGAACGTTCCCATTCAAAACTACAGTGCATCCTTAGCTAGACTTAGCTTGCTTTATTTTCAAATGGAGGGAAGTTTTAAATTAGTCATAATCAGTTTTTCTCACTTGTATTAGTTGCAAATTTACACTGCACATTGATCCTTCAACAGTGTGTTTTTGAATATATGTAACCTTTTTCAATACTTAATTACATAATTTAGGTGACACTTCTGCATAGAGAATGCAGATTCTTGTGTTATGAACACAAGAGCTTCTGTCTTGTCAGAGTCTGTGCTAATCAGATTTCCAATATTGGAACAAAATACTTGAAATAATATATTTAAAAAGAGGAAAGCAAGTCCTCCATCATGGCTTAAATGCTACTAAACTGAAAACTTATAGAAATAAATACAGTACGATCCTTATCTATAAGAAATTTTATGAGCTAAATTTATATAAATTTTAAAAATTATTTTTCTATAAAAGTTCATTATGTTATTAGCATTGCAAAATTCTGGATGGATGGATCTTCTTCCTCTGAGCCTGAGAAATGGTTAGTTGACTTGTATTGCTGCTAAAGTATTTGTCATCTGTCTTTGTAGCTGTGCTGGATGTGTGCATGTGTTTTTGTAGTTCTGTATATATATGGTATATTATCATATATATGATATATATTACATATTTTTCTCACTTATAAGCTGTTGCGAACAAGGCTCATATATTTTCCTTTTTTCAGTGTTACCTTTAGTATATAGCTGGTATTTATATGTAGATATTGAATGAAAGGCCAAAGTAGTCAATGTTGTTAGAAAGAATCATAAGGATTACAGAGAAAATTATACAGAAATATCTCTCTTTAAGGTAGTTCTTCCCTTAATCAAGCTTCCCACACCCTGACACATATTTACTGGAATAAAGAGGTAATTTGTTCTTTTCATTTTGTTTTGTTACTGTACACACAGTACTAATGAGCAAGACAGTCATATACTCAAGGAACATACGTAATTAACACTTGCTGCTTCTGTCAGGCTTCCCAGCCCTGCTTTGCCTTGCTTCCGCCTCAGCATATGCCAATCAATGTCAAGTAGGAATACTAGCATTCTAAAACCGGTGTTCTATTACACTGGGGAGCTTTGAAAATTTCTGATGCATAGAAACACCCCAAAGTAGTTCAGTTAAGAGCTGTGTGGTAAGAGTGCTAGGCATGACTAATTTGTAAATCGCTCAGAGAATTCCAAGGTGTAGTGGAGGCTAGACATACTTCTGAAATTATTTAATATATTTTAATCAACTGTCTCTTAGTAGATCTTAACATGAAAAGTTACCTATGTTTACTGTTATTGAATCTGTCTGAAAGACTTCACATGAATAAATGATTAAACAAGACATCTTTAAAGTATCCATAAAATGAGATAGCTCAACTCCTAGTCATAATGTTTTATACTAACCGTGTTTCATGCTAATCATAGCCTTTTATTAATATAAATTACTGTAGTCTAATATAACCTAATCTCCACTGTCCTAACTTGAGTATATATTTGTTGTTCAGCAGATCAGTATTTTATGTTTTATGACAATTTAACTATAAAAATATTCAGTATATTGCAAATAAGAATATAGTCCAGCCCTTCTCAAATAAAAGAATGTCAAAAACTAAACAGAAGCCTTGTACCTCTTTTAAATTTCATTTAGAGTAATAAGTTTCTTTTCACTGAGATTTTGCACATTTTTATTTAACCTAATTAAAAGTATAATAAATATAATGCATGATTGAATACGCTCTCCATGCACATCTGTGCAGTCAAGGGCTGGGGTTATACCTCCCATCTGTACAATCAAAGGTATGTACAGTTAGAAGCAAATGGCTAGGAAGGGAGCGGATTATGGAGGTCACCAGTTTTGGACCTTGGCAATCCATCCTAATCCTTAATAGCTTCCCTGTTCCATAGATATTTTCAGTAAATTATACCTCCTGAATAAAAAAATACTCCACAGAAGGAAGTAGAACACTGTAAAATCTTGGAATTAACTTCTCTGCAGTCCTAGCCTATGTTTGGCATTTTTTAAACATTCAATTTGATTGACATTTTTCTCTCTTGTATCTTGTGTCTCCTAGTTCCTTTCAGTTGGTTATTTCATTCAGCTCTTAGGCTTCACGATGGTCAGCCCAAAGCTGAGGAAGCTAAGAAGAGATTTCAGTGTTTTTCACTGGCCTCCCCCAAGCAGGAGCACACAGAAACAGTTCAACTCCTGTGCATTTGGTAAGGCAGACAGCTTGGTTCATAAATTCTAGTCTGCATATTAATCCAACCTGTTTTCCTCCCATACACTGAATATAAAATATATATGTAAATAAGAATGTGCATAAATGTTCATCAGAAATTGAATCCAGAGCAGAGGAAAATATCACTTGCAACTCGTGATCTCAGGTAAATTTACATTTTGTGCCATTATTTCAAAATCTTTATGGAAATGGAAAGAATGCTCCAATTTATTATTCAAAGTATATATAAGGTATGGAAAGAACTAGCAAAATGTCTGGATCATGCAGAATGCCCTTTAAAATTTTTTTTTCTTATTTTGTTTTTAGAATCTCTAAGATGGTATGCATGAGTACATGATTAGGACAAATTCTTCCTCTGTAAGAGATTAAAATATCTACTTTCACATCATTTTTATGTGGACCAAATTAAATGATATAAATGAAAATGTGTTGCAACATAAAAATGACCACAAATGCCAAATTTATCAGTAGCTTATACTCCTGCACTAACATAATCTATTTTGATTTTAAAATGTGTCCCTAGTAATTGAACTCTTGAAAATATATAAGCGTTTTGATTAAATTAAAGGTGTAAAATTGAACAGGTATAATTCTTATATGAAAATTGAATTCACAAAGTTGTTATAAAAATAGTAATTGTTCAGGAGGCTTAAAAATACCCACGGTTTTGGAGGCTGGGGGGGCTACTGGAGACGCACCCTGCTTCCCAGTGCATCACGCCCCTTACTTCCCTGGAAAATCTAATAAAGAACTGAAAATCCCAAAACTAACATAGGTTTGTCCTCTCGATTAAATGCTCTGCTGCTTCCCTTCTCACCTATTTAGGTCACTGCATTTCATCCTCTGGTGAAAAAAAATCAGTTTTGCATTAAATCTCTAATACTGACATTTGATGTCAGTCCATGTTAAATTGGCCACTCATTGAGTCCTGTCAAGAACAGAGATCAAATGACTTTTAAATATAAACTGAACTCAAAAAGTACTACAATTGGAACATTAGAAGATTTATTTCTATCTGCATTCTTTACCAAAGTTAAAAGAACCCATATCTGGCTATAGATGGTCTGTGTGCACTGTTCATGATTTGTGAGTTAAGGTAATAAGAGGTTATTTTTGACAAGCAGATTTGATTGTACATGTTATCAGTTTAGTGCAAAAAATGAGCAAAGAGGAGAAAATAAAATTATCTATTGTCAGACTACCTAGTGATATCGATGAAATATTTATTCTTATATGAAACATTTTGAACAAAGACATAAGCATCATATGTACATTGCTTTATGTATACAATATGTACATTCTTTTATGTATAATAAATGTGCATTCTTATGTGTGTTATTCATATGTATTATTTTATATATCATTCTTAAATATATTATCTCTCTATATATTCTTTTTGTAAGCTGATTTTTTAAATGTAAGGCTAATTGTTTGTATAATAGTAAATGCAATATATGCTAATATTTCAATAACATTCCATTTTATGTATTTAGATTCCAAAGAATTGGGAACTTTCAATGATTTAAAAGTTTTTAGTCACTATGAAAACATACATGTATGTTGATCTTTTTATACATGCAATTATGTCCTTAAAAGTGACTCCTAGAAGCAATATGCCAAAATACACACACACACACACACACACACACACACACACACACACACACACGTTTAAAGATTTTGATGAACATTGCCTAACCAGTCTAGAGAATTTCTTTTCCCTTTTGCTCTTTTCTTACAAATCTTTCATGCCTATAGAGCTGGAGCTCATGACTATTTACCTTTCACACGGCAACACTGAGTTTTATTATCGCTTTAATCCTTGACAGTGTCGTTGGAAAAGCAGGCATCATTCCCAAGCGCATTTCTTCGAATGCTACTGCGGTCCAGCGTTGTTTTGCACATTTTCCTCTTCCTTACATGGTCATTTATGAGAGTTGCTCTTCCTAATTTATATTTTAAAGGTATATTGCTATAGTGGGTGCTGCTTGGTCTAGGAAATGGATTGTAATAATTCCCTCAGTTTATTTACCTTTAGTGTGTTATTTAAGATTTTGAAACACTAGAATCTTACATTTCAAAGTAATGAGTATATAACTATGTTCATTCTTATTTCCTTCTGTCATTTCACTTCACAAAGAGCTTCTCGATCCTAAAATATAGGTGCTATGTTTCCCTTTTAAGCACAAAGGAGTGTATATTCTTGCAGTTAGTCCACAGAAACAGTCTCGTTATGCATAGTTCACACAAATTTTCAATACTTTGGAGACTGTTGAGTTTTTCTTTAGTATGAACTTCCCTTCCATCACATTTGCTACCGAAAAGAAAAAGAAAGCCAATATGAAAGAGGCAATTGGGTATGGATTATTCATGACCCACTTGTATGCATTTACATACCCATAACTGTATCCTAAACCTTAAATATTTCCCAAAGATCCATACATTAAAGGGCTGGTTCTCAGGGTGACTCATTTGAGAAAAGATAGAATCTCTGATTTTTGTTTTTTTGTCTTTTTGAGACAGAGTCTCGCTAGGCAGTGCAGGCTGGCCTTGAGCTCACTTTGTAGTCCAGGCTGATCTTGAACTCTCAATGGTCCTCCTGCTTCAGCCTCCCAAGTTCTGGGATTACAGGCGTGCACCACCACATCCAGCTGAGGAGGGAGAATCTTTGAGAGATGGGATCTATCGGGAGAACCTTAGGTCATGAAAGGCGTGTCTTCAAAAGGTCTGTGGAGTGTGGCCCATTCCTCATTCTCCTGTTTGTTTTCTGGCTGACGAAGAGAGTATTTTCCCTCTACTACCCACTCCTAGCGGGATGTGCTGATGTGCCTCAGCCCCAAAGCAGCAGGTGCCGCTTGGATAACTCCTGTTGCCCTTTTATCTGCAGCTGGGCTGACGATGGTTTGGAAACTTCAAGTATGTGAACCAAAATAAGCATTTTCTCTTCATAAGTCAACTATCTCAGGTGTTTTGTCCTAGTAATGGACGTATACACGTATGCTTTTATTTAGTGCTTTCCATTTACATAAATGTGCAAAGATGAGAGAGAATATTGTAATATCCAACCTATGTACTTTTGGGTAATCCTTTTTTTAAATGATCAACTGATCAGTTTAGAAAAGTTTAACAGTCTCTTTTATGAAACAAGAGCTAGAATGCAAATAAAAAAGTAGAGAACAATACAGTCACACTTTGGTCTACAAACTTCATTTGTTCTGCAGTTCTGGCAGAGAGAGCCCCACTCGCGCTCCTGCGGGAAAGAAGGCCGAACTCGTGTTTGTCATCAGGTGCAGAGTTTGCAAACAGGAGCATTAGTCAACTGAGGTACAACTGTGTTTACAGTCTTCACAGTTCTTCCTGTTATTTTGTATTAATTACATTACATAAAAATGTGACTAAGTTTTGCCAAGTGCATCTTTACTGATTTTAATCATTGAAAAGGCTTTCTATGGCTTACCACCAATATATATCCTGTCACTACAAATAAAACTGTTAAATTGTGGAAAACTCACTTTTTTCATTATATAGCTTTCAGTATATATTTGAGGTGTGATTAGAAAAAATCTCACTGAATAGCTTGATGGAATTTTTTATTCAGTTATAAAACATGGAATATACCAATAAATTTTTTTAAATGGTGAAGGGTATGGCAATGTAGTTCTGATTTCATCATTACATGCTCTATATGTATGAAATTATTACACTGTTCCTCATAAATTTTTCAATTAAATTACCATTTCCACACAAAAATGTGCTCTGTGCTTCAAATAAATACTAATAAAAATTAAATTAAATCAAAGGAAAAATTAAATATATGATGAAACAAGAGACAAATATACTATATTCTTCACATAAAATTTACTGAGAAACATACACTGTTTTTCAGATTTTGGCCTTGTGAACACAAAAGTAACAAGGACAAGCCATGAGAGTACCAGTAACACATCAAAATTACAGAAGCACTGATATTTGTTCCCTACAAATTCGGATTCTTGTCTGAACCACTTTTCACTCTTTTCTTAATTAAGAACAATGTTAGTTTATTAGAGAGAGACTAAAGAGCAGAAGAAATAAAGAATATTCCCAAAACAATTAAACCTCAGAACAATTGAAATTGATTCTCATGAATCTTTCCTTCCAGGAAAAAGAACTTTAATTTTCATGGAAACTTTGAGTAATTGTCACTAAAGAAACATAAGTCTCACGCTGCATGATAGATACATGTAACACTAGTTTACCTGGATGGCTGTAATAGATTAGCAAACTAGTAGCTTAAACAACAGAAATTGGTTGCTTTATAGTTCACGCTACTAAATGTCTGAGATAAAAGTCTGAACAGGGATAGTTCTTTGTGAAACTTGTAAAAGAGAATCTGTTCTAAGACCTCATCTGGCTTTGTGGTTGGCTAAAGTTCTCTGGCATTGCTAGGGATACAGAAACATGCCCTCCCCCTCTGCCTACACGTTCACATGGTCTTTTCATTGTTTGCATGTCTCTGTGACCACATTAATTCCACTTTAAAGGAAATTAGTCATGCTGGATTATGATTCTTCAAAATGACCTCATCTTAATATAACTAACCACATCAAGAAATTTATTTCTGAATAAATTTCTAAAATATTGGGAGTTAGGACCTCCACCTATGAGATTTGGGTGTGGTAATTGAGCTCTAATGGCTCAGAAAGGCATCCCCATGTATTTCCCACTTGCAGTCTAATATGTGGGAGCGCGTTCATTTTCAATAGCTTCTCATGCCTCTAGTTTTTTAGTCCACTCACAAGTTGCAGCATTTTTAATCCTTTTTCCTGGTTACTTGCTATATACCTTCAGAAATCAGTTAAGCAATTTTATTTCAGTAATCATTCTACACAGTAAGAAGGAGAGCCGGGCAGCCAAAGAGTTTAGGCCATTGTTCTCAGTGACACAACGAAGTCAATTATCTCTTAGTATCTTCATTCTGAATTTCTCCATAAGAAGTATTTCTGAAAGGAACTTATTTCTTTAAAAACTTAGAAATAATCGAATTTCAAGTCAAACATTAACATTAGTGGATTGGTGGAGTGATGGCCTGCCTTGCAATTAGAGAAGGATGACGGTTTCATGATCTTGTAATATACTATAAACCACTCAATTATGAACTTTAAAAGGTGAATTTTATGGTTTGTGAATTATATTTCAGTTTTAGTATGCTTGTTAAGTCTCCGTAGGATAAAGAAATCAAGTCATAAATGTACATGCAAGTATATCATTGTCCCTTTCCCCTACAGAAGAAAAAAAGAGAAACAGAAACTATTAATACAGGCCTCTGAGACATAAATTGTTATCCTTTACATAGAATCATTTAAGTTGTCAAAAATACATCACATTTATATCATTTCATGCTAGATTACAACAACCTTCAAAACGTTTTTGTATCTTACTAGCTTTATTTCTTGCAAACCATTAGGGATAGTCTGAACACAACAGCTCTTAAATAAATGTTTTAATGAAAGTCACACCAGCAATTTAAAAGATTTAAAAGCTTAAATTTTGAAAGCAGCCTTGTTTGGGTCAAATTCTTGCCCTTCCAGGTGGCTTTAGAAAGATTTTAAATCTCTCTGAGCCTGAAGAAATGGGGCCATAATAGCTGTACCAGTGTTAGAATGTATTGAGAAAGGTCTGCTCTATCGTAAGGGCACAGTCCATAATAGCTACAGTTATTTCTACTTATTAATATTAGTAGTAGTACAACTGGTTTTATTGAAGTGACTGTCTGTGTTTATGAATTATGTAAACTTTGGGCTGGAGGTACAGCTCAGTGGGGTAAGTGCTTGCCGCTAAGCACTAAGGCCCTGAGCTCGATCCCCGGTCCCGGAAAAAAAAAAAAATTATGTAAACTGAAATATCCTTCCAGTCCCACTTGCAATCTGAAGTGCTCTATTGCATTGGTTGGCGTAGCTAGCTAATTCTCAATCTAAACTCACTCATTTAGTCAGATAGTCAGTACCATTTAGTGAGTGTTCTGTGGTTTAATTTCTGGGCAGAGTCAGGTATCTGTGACCTATTCTGGCATCAGCTTTTGACTTTGTACCTGTTTCCCCTGCTGTCCACTACTAAGCCAGCTGTCTCTGCGCCCTTGGGCTTTACGGTTTGTCCTCTTTCCGACATTGACCCATTTATTGTTCCTCTTGGCTGATATGTCTGTCTCCCTTATCATCAGGCGCGGGACTCACAGCCTTTGGTCTGTAGTCTGCATTCATAAACTGACTTGGAGTTCAGTGAGGGTCTGAAGCCTCCTGATACAACCAGTTTTGCTGCCTTGATGTAAACCATGCCATCCAAGGTGCGTTTACTCTCCTTGTCAGTACAGCAGGAAGTGTGGCAGCTGTGTGAAATCGATTCTGTCATCCCCAAACAGAGCCCGGTCTTTTTTCTTTGTGAGAAAAATTTTAATACAGCATCCAATATTTCCTCTAATATATATGTTTGTAGAAAATATTTTTCTAAAATTGTTTTAATGATCTACTAATAATCTACCTACCTATGAATTAAATTGAGAAGGCAGAAGACTTCCCTAAGAACACCTCACTCAGCAGCAACAGAATGGTTTTCATACCTTGGCCAGCTGATTATATTTTCTGTGCTCTTTCCTCTGTCCAATGCTTTGTAGTCTCAGAAAGACGGTATTGATATTCAAAGGCAAAATTTAAAATTTTGACTAATTTAGCTTTATGACTGGGAGTCCATGAACCAAAAAATTTATTTAAGAGTGCAGGTTTTTGTCCCCTTCCTTCTCATTTCTTTGTGCTTCCTCTTCTCTTTTGGTCTTTTTTCCCTTAAGAGAGTTGAATTGGCTATTTGTTTGATTCTGCAAATATAGCTCAGGGAAATGATATGAATATTCATTATTTTTCAGCCTTACTGAGAATCATCTGGTTGGGAAAAACTACCACACATTACTATAACCTGAATTTATATCACTATTTAACCATTTAGATTGTCCTGAGGCAAGGTAGGAGAGATGAATATGGTACATTTTTGAGTACAGCTTCAAAGTAATTTATTTTTTTTTACATTTTTAGACACAGAGTTTAGTTAAGCAGCCCAACTGGACTCAAACTTACTTTTAGTCTCCAGAGTGCTGAGACTGAAGAAAACGTGGTGCTTCCCTACCCAGTTTAAAATAACATGTTAATCTGTTGTAAAATATAATGATTTATGTTACATGTTAGGGTTTACACTTAAAATGTCTCACAAGACTCATGTTTAGAGATGGAGCTTTTGGAAGATAATTGGCTCATTAGGGATGTGCGGTCATCAAAAGATTAATCCATTCATGAGTTCATAAATGAATGTGGGGACCTGTTGGAGGAGATGGATCATGGCACGTGACTTGGAAGGATATACTCTTGTCTGCTGTCTCTTCCTCTTGGTCCAGTTCTCTTTCTTTCTATTTCGTGGCAACTTTTCTATACCCTTCTGCCATGCCACTTCCTCCTGGAATAAAGCTGGCCGTGGACTGAAACCATGAACCAAAGTAAGGTTTTTATTTTTTAAATTGTGAATGTCAGGTGTTTGGTCTTAGCAACAAAAAGGTGACTAATACTGTAAACTTCGTTATTATATAACAACCAAGGCCCTTTGTGGAGAAAGCAAATGTAAAACCTGTTTTTGAAATGTCAAAGTATACAGTACCGGCACATCTGTCTGTCTGTGTGAGTCTGAACTGAAATGGATTAGTCTTTTCATAGCTCAGGTTCCTGTCCTTGTAACATACCCAAGCTGTTGTCAGGCATTTTATACCCAGTTTTTCTGTTCTGACTTCAACATCATAACAGTACTGTACTTAATTCCTGAAGGATCCTTTACAAAGAAATTCCTCTCCTTGTTTCCATGTCAGCTTCAGTGAAACCAACCTGCTGTGGATAACTAAAGGCAACTGTGCAAAAGGAGAGCTCATTCGCTCACGAGGTGCTCAGCTGTTAGCAGTGCTAGTTACTATGTCCTGCCTCTTCACGGAGAAATAATACTTCCCAATATAACACTGTTCCATGTTGGTTGCCTCAGCCTCCTAAAATGCTGAAATTACAAGTGTGCATCACCATGCAGAGCATCCACTGCGGATTTTTACAATTTTTAAACTTTAAAATAGTGCAAGAAATTGTACTTCAAATACTTCAAGCTTTGAACTTTTGTCTTTTCCTGGGTTAATGATGTGCAGTCTCTTTCTGTATCCCAGTGCTGGGAAGTGGCGGAGTCTTAGTTCTGCATCAGCCGCCTGGCCCTGAGAGCCAGCAACCATACTCCAGGGAAGAACGTGCGGCCAGGCCAGGGTGTTCAGTGTACTAGGTGCATTCAATACATTTTCAACTTAGGGTGTTTTGAAGCTATGACATAAACACATCACAATTTTATTTGAATTGTTTTCTAGTGTGTAACTCCATCATAATTGGACAAACCTCTGTACCAGCAATGGACCAATATTACTCTACTGCCTCGTGACCTCTGTTCTCAAAGACTACATTAGTTAGAATTGCTTACTGGATAAAAGTTAGAAGCACAGTCAAAGTGATTTAGTAAATGAGTTTTTAAAGTAAATGTACATATAGGCAGTGAGGTGTCACTCAGAGCTCAGTTTTAATGCAAATACACTTTGGAGGAAAAATAGACAATAATAACAGTGATATTTTAGTGTGACACAAATTATCAGATTTTAACAGCAGGTTGTCATGAACCCTGAAGTAGGCAATTGTTGATTTTTATGATGTAGAATCTCCTTATGTTTGTTGTTTTGACAATTTCTGGGAGAAGAGCAGATTTTGCAGGATTTGTTCACTTTGCAGGTAACAGGAATCTGTCAGACAGTTGTCATCTTAAGCCCCCTATTCCCTGGCTCACAAAGGAGTGCTAGTCCATTAGTTCTGGTTGGAAGATTGGAGATGCACCTAATCAACAAAGCATGATGAACTATGAACAAGACACCTTTGTGAATAAGGGTAGTTACAAAGCAGAATTCCTATGGCAGGCATTCAAAACTTAAAAGAGGATAGCTAAGAAATAGATTTAAATTGCAAAGTGTAGTGATAAAAATGTTTATAGTCTAGTTTTAATTAAGGATACTATAATTCTTATTCAGGAAAACATTATATATGTGTGAGATGGTTTCAAGAATTTGACTTTTCCTAAATCTGTTCATTGTTCTTCTGACTTCTAGAATATGATGTCCAAGTTTTAATCCCACCTGAGCATCTATTAGCACATCATAACTTTAACATACAATGAATTTTCTTACAGTACCCAAAAGTATGTCCTTAGAGTACAGTGAGGCTCTGATGGAATTATAAAAGGTTGAGTCATTTTTCATGGGCAAAACCCTCAGTAAAAATAGATTATAGATAAAGGGAGGCATTATGTTTATATTATATGGTTTTAGTAGATCAATTCCAAATTATTCTTTTGTCCAAATATTCTTTTTTCTCTATTTCTCTATTCCACAGCTTTGTTCTCTGGTAGTGTTACAACATGTGTTTATCTCTATGGTTTTTTCAATAATTTTAGTAAAATCTAAAAAGAAGAAAGACATTTGGTCATACCCCAGCAGGCAGTTGATTATACATCCTTATTCATGTAAAAATCAAAAACAAAACAAATAACAACATAAAATTTCCCACTGTGTGATTTGATAAATAAGCACAGCAAGGTAAGTCATTCCTAAAAATTCATTTCAGATCATTTTCCTGTATAATCAGAATTCCAGGATTTAATTCACACAAAGAGTAATAGCTATGAATTCTTGTTTCTCATAATAGGCTAAAATGTGTAAGAATATTTCCTTTCAGTCGCACAATATATTGAACATGAATGGAAGCACAGGCCTTTGCTAATGGGTACTCTTCCTCCTAAAAATATATTAGATAAACATTATCAGACACACACTGGAAATACAGAGATCAAAATGTAGTCTCATGTATGACTCCTGTGCAAGGACAGCAAATCACATGGAAGCATCTTAACTGTCTTACGATTTCAAAAAGCTTCTAAGTGCACAGTGGCTTTTATTTAAAGACAGAAATGACAATCCTACAATTCTGAGTTTTTCAACTCAATTTCTTCATGACTTAACATCAAATCCAACAAAACCATGAGAACTGCAATAGGTATGAGATTAGAAGAAGATATTTCATGTGCTAGCTTGATTCAGTGTATTAGACTTAAAAACTGAATAATTAATTGATGCATAAACAAAGTTTAAAAAAAAAAAACATGTTAAAAGCTCTATACTCTAAGATTTGCTTTAAGCCCTAAAATAACTCCTGGAGTGTCCTCAAAATGCTATTATTTTTTTCTATATTTACAGGTATTTGTTTTCTTTTAAATTTGTTATTAAATTATCTTTTCTGAAAGATTGGTTTATGGGTTGATATGTCAGTATCATAATTTAGAGAGTAGGATGTATGGAAACCCAGATATATTATGATCTGTGTTATGAACTAACCACACACACACTCACACACACCTTTTTTTCTTTGTTTTGCACATCAGCAAAACATTTGTGAAATCCGAATAATTGGAAATGTCCCACACTTAGGATTTTTAAGACAGAGCAAAAGTAGAAAAAAGATTAATTATTTTTATGTGGAGAACATTAATTACCCAGAGACTTTAATCTTTGGCTTGAAAAGTAAGATATTGAAGAGAACAATAAAAATTACTTTTGACATCAGTATTACTGTCCTTAGATTTACTTTATGTGAAATCATAAAGAATGTGCATTCAGGTAGGAGAAAATATCCTGATTATGAGGGCTCTGGAAACCTTGCCATGCAAGTAAATCAATTGAAAGGAATATTTGAAGTGAATCAAGAAAAGGCCTAGAAGATGCCTAAAGGGGATCATGTCATTTTTGAAATATCTTTGTGTTGAACAGGATTAAGCAGATGATGTAAACAAATGATCAGGAAAGAAAAAATTTTTGAAAGGAAATTACAGAGAGCAAGATTCATTCAATATATGGTAGAACTTTCTAAGCCTTAGACTTGTCCAAATGGAATTCATTGTCCTAAAAGGCCAAGACTAATTGAATTTCTTCTCATTGGTGCTGATGAGTGACACATTATGCAGCAGAGTTTTGGAAGTGTTGCAGAAAGCATTACTGCTGCAGAAATACTGATTTAGAAGTCAAAGTCACTTAGTATTATTGGCTATGCTAAGATTTTAATTTGTGTTAAAAATTTCCTATTAGATTTTCAATTCTTTAAATTCAAAGTCTGTGCAAGCACAATTTTAAAATTTTCTTTAACATTACTTAAAGCAGCCTGCTTTATCAAACAAACACTTGACAAATATTTGTTGGCTGGTCAATCTGCATGTTAGGCAAAGGCTAATAACATTAAATCACCAAGTTGTTTCAGCAATGCCTAAGATTTGCTCAGATAATTTTATTTTGGGACCAAAAATTTGGACCAAAGCTTTGGACCAAAGCTTCTAGATACTCCTGCATCTGCCATACCTCGCCATATTTATAGAGCTATGTTTCCACTTATTAGTGTGACTATTAGGAATTTGTTGTCATTTCTCTGCTTACTTCATGGCACGACTCTCATTGCAGCTGAACTTTAAAGTAAGGCTCAACTGTACCCTGCTACTCAGGTTAGCTCCTTATCCCCTCTCTTCTTGCTTTTTCTCCCTTTTTATAAGAAACTATTCAGAATTAATGCATTTGATTAGTAGTCTGTCAGGTCAGTGTGTTCAATTAAAAATAAATTAATTCTGGGTCTGCACCCATGTACACTTGATAATTTGAAATTAAGTGTAAGTCTAATACCATAAGACAGAAATAGACTACATTTTCTAATAATGAAACCATTACATTTTGACAAGGAGTATAAATCAGTTAACAATCTCATCATACAATGTAACATTTGAGTACTTTGTTTTCTACTTTTGATAAGCAGAAAAGTGTAAGAGTTTCCTTTTTTCAAGGGCCTACTTTGAACGAGCTCTTTGGCTTGTGTCTGAAGACTGCATGAGCAGTAGTTTACATGGGTTTTAAGAAGGCAAACCTCATGCGGATTGCATTCGGCAGCGCTGCTCCAATGGCTGTGGCTTTGCTACTTGTCTCATCAGTTCTCTGCTTTGTCTTTAGAAAAGCCTCAATCAGGGTGGTGAACCTGTGGCACATGTGCTATTCTGCTTCTTTTAAGACAAGAGATGTTCATGTAGAGCTGTGGTTCCTCAACTAAAACCTCAGTATGAAAAGTTTAATAGGGGTGTTGACACTTTGAAATAATGAAGTAGGTTTTAGGCTGCAGCTTGGCACTTCATCTCTAAAGGTGTGCCATCACTGGATTGCTATTAAAACAAATAAATAAAATCTTTATTTACTAGCTTAGTTTTTAAAACATTTTTCATTAGGTAAGTCATTTATTTCTTGATATTGGTTCTCTGGGTCATCAAGACCGCCAATGTGAGCAACAGTACAGTATAGTAGAGTATAGGACAATGTCATACTATAAAAAATAAAGTATATGACTGACCTAATTTTGTAAAATAAAAAATGGAAAAGACCACACTCACAAATTCTGCAGTCTTCTCAAGATACAGCATAGCATGAAGACAGTCTCATAATAATAATGATAGAGTGATGACACTAAAGTGAGGCTTCTGATATTATATATAATTAATATATTAATTATAAATATATAAATATATATATGCATATACATATGAGGAAAGATACAAGAGAGCCCTGTTATTTTCCTGCTATCCATTCATGCCCTATTGTTGTTCAAGCACAGGGAAGAATTCAATGTTCAGTGAAAAGCACAATTTGAAAAGTAACAACTATTACCTGGACTTTATTTTTAAAATAAAATGTGTTGTATATTTTCTGCCCACTTGTCTATAAACTTTCTGTTTCTAGATCCCCAGAAGGGGTGTCAAGTTTTAAAAATCACAGCATTAGTAACTCAGTATTAATTCTTTCATTTAATGACTTAATAAATAAATATATATCACTGCTTGTAAGAAAAATCTGAAAAGTCTTATTGATAGTTGTTGATGTTACAAAGCTACATATGTTACAGAGCTAACTAAAATGAATATCAAATTTGGAGAAGTTGACAGAAAATATTTGAATAACATATGCAATCAGATTGGTGTATTTTTAGCATTTTAATAAGGGACATTTACAAATTAGTCTGTCAGACAGTTGACATTAATGAAGCTTTACTAGAACATTTGAAACTCATAAAGTGAGTTTGCCTACAATAAGCCAAGCATGACTTTTACAAAATTTAAATAATTCCTAATCCAACATGTCCTGTAGATTTTGAAAGTATTCATTTATTTTTACTTCTTGCTTACCAGTCTTTGCAAAAATTTCTGTACGCCTTATAAAATACTTTTACAGGAATTCATCCAGACTGAGAGACAACAGAAAAAGCTTCTTACAATAATGGATTAATCCAGTTATTTCACAGAGAGTCCTCTGTTAAAAGGCTCTTATACAGAAGTGGTGTATTATACAAATGGAATTGTATGTCCCATTTTGGGTTAGATTTATTACTAAGATACAAGTTCCACTATGTTTGAGAATCTTGAGTAGGCATTTAACAAGAGTCCTTTTGTATGAATATGTAAAAAACTCCTTGGCAAAAAAGGTTCAAAAATAGCAAGATTAACTATAATAAATTTTAATTCTTGAAAGGGAGTCCTTTCTTCTGAACACATAACAAATCTGAACTGAGAAGTGTGGTCTCAGCTTGATTCATTATGACTTACAAGATAAGAAAGAGAGAATTCACAGAGTCACACGTTAGACTTACTCTTTCTAACCAAATCTACTAACATCAACTTTCTTAAATTTTCAGACAGATGAGAATCACCTAAGGATCTTATTAAAATACAGACTGATTTAGTAGATCAATTAGGCACAAAGCTAGCCAGCTTTCCATCACTGTAATAAAAGACCTGAACAAGCCACTGTAAAGGGAGAAAGGTTTATATCAGTTCATGGTTTGAGATGTTTCTGTCCATGGTAAGATGATTTCATTACACTGGCTCTGAGGCAAGGGAGCACACCGCACAGAGGGAGGATGTACAGGAAGAGAGTGTCTGTGCATGCCAGTTAGGAAACAGAGAAACAAGAGGCCAAGAATGTAGTAATCTCTTCAATGTCAGTTCCCCAGGTGCACACTCTCTTCACCTGGGTCCTATCTATTATGCTGCTGTCATCTCCCAAGGACCTATCCAATAATGAAATCATCAATGGACTAATTCATTCATGAAGTTAGAGCCTTTATGATGCGATCCCTTCTCAAAGCCCCACATCAGAGCATGTTTGCCTTTGTGACACATGACCTATTAAGAAGCATTCATATCTCAACCAACAAAGTCAGTGTTCTAGAGAATACAAAATTTCTAGTACTAGGATCTATTAATTTAAGTATGAAAGAGATTAGGACCTAAGGTATTGGTTATGAAATATAACAAATGAAAGTATAACACTTCCTGCTCATTGTCTTCAGATGGATTTTATTGTAATATCGGATTCCAGCCTCATCCAAGGCACCTGTGTGAGCTAAGAATGGGATTAGTGTCAGCGGATGTTAGAGAGAACATGAGTGGCAACAGCAAATTTTCCTGTTGGCTGCTGTCAATAGTCCCAACATCCCAGCAAAAGAAAAGCTTTGGGGAGTACAAAACCACGGACATCTGAAACAAAAGTAAATTTAAAAATCCCTCATCAGAAGAAACAAATGATGCAAAATGAAAATGATTTGTAGAGGCAGCCAGAGTTATTGGATTTTTTTTTGTATCAAGAATCAGGGACATTGGGAATTAAGGCATCATGCTTTCCATGCAGGCACTGTGCCATGAGATCTATCCCTGGCTCCAGGAATTTTTGATTAGTACTTTCAAGAATCACTGACTTGGATATGCCCACAAATAAAATAGATGGCCAAAGTTACACCTGAGAAATGTAGGATTCTGCTATAGTTGTCTGGATGAGAAAAAAAATTGGAAAATTATAGTTTAAAATGATAGTGATTGCAATGCTTATAACAATGCTAGATGACAGTATACTGATAGTTCCAAGGAGAGATATGCACAGATCTTATCATGAGAATTTATTTGTTAGATTAAATATCGGTTTTTAGGTAGAGAGAAAATAAAACATAATTCTGAAAGAAGGAAGATATTTTTCACTGCATAGATTCAGAACTGGCAAATCTTACCAATTGTATTTATCTTCAGAGCGTAAAATGAAAATTTTAAAAGCTTTACAAAGAAAAACAATCTAGGAGGCAAATCTGAATGTCCAAGAGTATAACTTGGAAACACTGCAGTCTAGCAAACCTTACGTTTCCCAGCAAACTGAAGTATTAAAGTAACTAAGTATATTAGTATGCTTTGTCATCACAGACACAGGACCTAACATCTAACACATAACGAACGAGAGGTTTAATTTGCTTATGGCTTCCACCCATAATGAGCTGGCAGAGACATTATGACAGAAAGGTGAGGAAGAGTAAAGCTGGTTTGTTTAAAGCAACTTGGAAGCAGAGCAGGGCAAAAGCGAACAGGCACAAGGCATAGTTCTCAAAACAGCGCCTCCGTGACCAACCCAGAGACCCCTCAAAGTGTGACCCACTAAACCCTCATATGGGTCCCAAGTCCAGTGAAGTAGAAACTCTACCTTAGCCACTGCATCCAACCCCTTTTCTAATTGCTACCCAAATACATCTCATTAAAAAATACTTCATCTGCAAATAAAGAAAATATTCAGTTCATAATTCTGCCTAACATAATACAACTATCCCACATACAACTGGAATATTTAATATTTTGAACAAGGTTTTGACAGCACTAGCACTTTTCATAAATTATAGTCCCAATATTTTCTGAGATAGAAAGCATACTCTTTAACTGTGAACCTCTATAAAAACCAAAACTAGTTACATAATTTCAGGTTACAGTGGCACAGGAGAAACACCCCCACTCCAAAATAGGCAAGGATAAGGACACAGAAAAGAATCAGGCCAAAACAAGACGAAATATTAAGAACTACAACTCCATATTTGATATCCAGGGTCACGGTGGAAAAATGAGTCCCCAGAGGGCTTGGGCTGCCCCATATCTCTAGCTTTGCTAGGTGGAAACAGAAGGCTTCTCCCTGGGGCTGGCTCCATTCATAAACTGCAGCTTTCTTGAATATTCCTGACATCTCCGACTTTCGGAGGCTTCCAGGGTACCACAGGCTTGATTCTCCGTATTCATGTACTATCCTGTTAGTGGTTCCATACTTGGCTTTCCAGGGAAAATCTGGGTGCAAGGCTCTCTGACAACACGTCTCTTATGTCCTGAATGTAAGGAAAACCAGCATCATGTGGACGATGCCCATGCACTCTCAGAGGACAGGGCAGCCAGGGCCCTCTGAACCACGGTTGCATCAGCTTCTTAAAGAATGAATAGCTGAATATGGTGAAATGAATTCCAGGGAAGCAATACTCCAGAAAGCCTTGCTCTTCTAAGGGTCTCAGACATTTTCTTCGCAAAAATATTTTGACAGTTTTTCACCCTTGAGCTTTGAAATGAGTACAGTTTTGCTGATTTGTGAAATCCCTTGAAGACAAAGTTCTTCTTGTCTCTAAAAAGCTCTTAGTTGCTTTTCTTTTTAATGTTTTATATTTTACTACTATATGCATTTCAGTGCATGATCATGTTCACTGTGGGGAGATGGAACATATACCACAGATTTCAATTTATTTTTCATCCCTTCCAGTAACTTCTCTCCTCCTTCTGCCTCTCAGTCACCTTTCCTTTTGCAAAAGACCTAACTCCACCTTATGATCTTTTCTTTTATCCTTTAATTTATTTATATTGTGAGTTTCTCATATAAAAGAAACCATATGATATTTCACCTTATGAATTTGATTTGTTTTACTTAATATTATGGTCTTGACAAACATACATTTTCCAAGAAATGATGTATGTCTATCCTTCTTTTCGGGAGTTTAATGTTCCATTGTTTATAAATACCATATTTTCTTTATCCACTCATTTGTTGATGAATAGGCAGGCTATTTCCAAAATTTAGCGATTATGAATTGTGCCTCAATAAACATAGGTAAGCATGTATGAGTGTAATGTGATGGTTTTAACACTTTCAGGAAGATACCTATATTGGGGTTAGCTGGGTCAAACAGAATTTTTCATTTTAGTTTTGTGAGGAATCTCCATATTGATTTCCAAAGTGGCTATAGTAGTTTATATACCCCCCATTGATAAAGAATGCTTCCTTTTCTTCCACAACCTTACCAGCGTTGATTATTTGATTTTTCATGGTCAGTATTCGTTTTTGAATACTGTAGAACCTCTTTGCTTTTCATTCATATTTCTGTAATATGCAGACATGTGGAACTTTTTTCATGTATTTATTTATATACCATTTGTACTTTTTCTGAAACTTGGCTATTCATTTCAATTGCCTAGTTTTTGATTGAATATTTTGTTTTGGAGGGGTTTAATGTTTTTAGTTCTTTATGTATCCTAGGTATTATTAATCTTCTCTCTAAGGTATAGCTGGCAAAATTTTTCTGATTCTCTAGGTTATCTCTTTCTTTGTTGGGTGTTTCTTTACTCTGCAGAGGTTTTCTATTTGATATGATCCCATTTATTGATTCTTGATGTTATTTCTTGTGCAACTGAGATTCTGTTCAGAAAGTCCTTTCCCATGCTTATATCATCAATTATTTTATCTATTTTATCTTCCAATATTTTTCTGTTTTAATATTTAGATCATGATCCATTGTTATGTTACTTTAGTGCATGATGACAGATATGGGCCCAGATTCAAACTTGGTTTCCTTTTAATGGAAATAATCACTTTAGCAGTCCCATCTACAGTGGTTCCACCTTTACACTCCATTTCTCCTGGGCCACAACTTAAGGTTGTCATTCCTTTTTTATGCTCTGCCTTTTGTCTCCAACTCTCCTATAAATCTGGCTAGAAGCACTCAGAAATACTAATGCCACAGCCTGAACACTTATTTGGAAATAACCTACACTAGCATATTAGTTTCACTGTCCTTAATCTCAATGTCCTACTAAGTTTCAGGACATGGCCAAAACGTAGCTAAATGTTCTGCCAAAGCACACCACACCTGACCTCCCGTACAATGCCAATGAATTTCTGCCTGACTGAAACTTCCTGACTCCTTCCTTTACTGTGTGCATTCTTTTTTTGCATTCTGACCAGAATTACCCATTGAGCCCTGCTGATTAGATTCTACTGTTCTCTACTCCACATCTCCAGACCCTTCAAACTCTTCCCACAAAGTTCCATGCAGACTTCTATACCACGTAGTAAAATATAGTCACAAAAATGACTCCATTCATGGTTCTCTGGAGGGACAGAATCAGTATAATACATATGCAGCTTACAAAATCAGTGGCAGGAAAGTCTACAGTGGTCATTTTTCACACTGTAGTCTCAGAGAGTCTAGTAGATGCTCAGCCCAAGTCAATAGACGGTACAAAACAAGGAGGGAGGCATAAGCTCCTGCCCGGCAAGTGCAAGGTCCTGAGTTCAATTTCCAGTACCTAAATCAATCAATCAATCAATCAATCAATCAACCAATGTGCTTTTGAGAAAACTGCACCTTTAAGGCAAACTTTTGGCTGGGGGTGGTGGCTCACACCTGTATCCCAGGACACAGGAGGCTGAGGCAGAGATCCTTGTGAGTTCCAGACCAGCCTAGACTACAAAGTGAGCTCAAGTCCATCCTGAACTGTATCATGAGACCCTGTCTCAAAAAGACAGAAAAAACAGAACCAAGAGGAAGAAAAATGCAACACTAGGCCCAAAAGCTCCCTCCAGGGTCACTGGAGCACTTTTCTGTTGGAGGGCTGAAGAAACCGGAGTCTGATGTCCTAAATCAACAGCAGAAATGGAATCTCTTTAAAACAGGACATTTCTTCTTCTTTTCCTCTTTATTCCATTCAGAACACAAGTCTAGCTGTTGATGCCACTCATATCTGGCATGGGTTTTCACCCCAGAGTTTGCTAGACTCCGTATCAGTCATCTACAGACAGACCTAGACCTGTGCTTCACCACTCTGCTAGGTGGTTCTTATGCAAGACAATTTGACATATAATAATTAACAGTCATGTGTATACCATGACTGTATTATATAATAAATAATCTAGAGATGACATAAAGTACATGAGAGAATGCATGTAGGCTATATGCACATACTTTTTGATGTACACGAGAGTTTAAGCACTACAGATTTTTATATCTGGTGTTATTTATAAGGCTTAGTATGAGTTATACTGCTTAGTCTTCCCCACCTTGCAAACCACTGTGCAATCAATTGACTTGATTTGACATATAAAATAGTAAAATTTTAAATAATTTACAAGGCAAATATAAGCTATTTATAAAGCATAAGATACATCGTTTATTAGACAAGGTTATTTGCAAGCAATAGAATGCAGTCCAGATGGTTTATGCAGAAAATTACAATACAAGATACACTGTGAAAGATAGTTTCTTGCAATATAAGGGAGGTGCACAAAATATCAAAGATGTTAATAAATTAAATGTTAATGTTATATAGTTTTTTCCAGTAATATTTGAATTTATTTAATTTTTTAAATAGTTAAGTACTATACAGTTTAGTAAATAATGTCAACAGATAAGCCTGTACATGCTCGGTACAAACACAATGATTTTTACTTTTGTCAGTGTTGGCTTATTAAACTCGCAGGTGTGGATATAGAGGAGTGGCCCTATCTGGGAGTTCAATACTGATTCAGTAATGTCCCTCTCATATTGTTGACTTGTAGAAAGGTGTTTATACTGGATGTCTTTGTTTTCTTTTACAATAACAGAACATTTAATACTAGGTCATTTATATATAGCAGACATTTATTTGCATTCAGTTTAGAGGCTGATATGCCATAGATTAAGGTAGCAGTAGTTTTGTTGTCTAGATTGAATCTGGTTTCTGCTTCCAAGGTGTTACCTAGACAGCTGCATTCTGTGGAGGAAAAATGCTATATTTTACAAGGCAGAAGTGAGCAGTCAAAAGGAATTAACTTTCTCCACCAAGTTCTTTTATAAAGATACCTAGTCCAGTTGTCATGCCCAAATCACATCTTCCAGGCTTTGCTTTCCGAATACCACAATATTGGCAATATGTGAATTTTGGAGTGGACTCATTCAACCCACAATCTTAGAATAAAAGATAAAAAGTGTCTTAACATTACATATTTTTAAGTTTTATAAATAACAGCAACATTCAACACCTATGAATTTTTTTCCTGTTGATTAGCCAACTTACGCAAGAGCTTTTCATATGTATGTTACCACGTAAATCGGCAACTGGGGAGAGATCTGAATGAAGTTTGCTTTCCAGGTGAAACCTGATGTGGAGATAACTTAGCTCTCTCATTTATGGTCCTGTACTTTTATTAAGGCAGCCTAGTGTGCTGGAAAGAATAATGTTTGTAGTCAAGTGACATAGACTTTAATCTTCATTCTGCAATTTGATAGCATTGACCATTAGAAATTCACTTCAGTACTTTAAAACACCAGTTAAATTATGCATCACATGAAAATAATTAACTTATCCATTGAAGAGTGAGGAATAAATGAGAGAACATGTGGAGAATCTATGATAGCAGATGACATCAATGTTAACTTCTTCTCTGGAGTCTTATTTCATCATCTAGGAGGAATTAGAGATAACATACAATTTCAAAAGGTGGCTGGGAGGATTAAGTTGCATAATAGATGTAGCATGGGCATCTTTGTTATTTTGTGCACCTCCTTTATATTGCAAGAAAAATCAGAAACTATCTTTCACAGCGTATCTTGTATTGTAATTTTCTGCATAAACCATCTGGATGCCATTTTATTGCTTGCAAATAACCCCGCCTAATAAAGGATGTATCTTATGCTTTATAAATAGCTTATATTTGCCTTGTAAATTATTTAAAATTTTACCATTTTGTGTATTAAATCAAGTCAGTTGATAGTACAGTGGTTTGCAAGGTGGGGAAGACTAACATTCACGTTGGCATTCATATTGTTGATGAAAGTGTAAGTGGGTGCAAATTTCAGGAAGGAAAATTGATCACATGTTAACATGTTGCATGGGCCAATATTTAAGATTCATGTTTAAGCTATGCGTGCTTCAAATATGACACTTGTGCATACTAAAATTCATATTCAAAATAATTTATTGCAAAGTTGCTTACTACAGAAAAACATTAGTAATAACCTAAATGTCCATTAATAGGAAATTGATTCAATAAATTACTGTAACTCCATACAATGAAATTTGTTCCATGTCAGGATTGGTGTTATGGTTAATGTGAATTGTGGAAAAGTATCCATAGATCATTTGTATAAAAATCACAAGGAAGAACAGTGCATAGAAGTGATCATCCTTATATATTTCAATATATAATAAATATATAGTTTGACACATAAACTTCACACACATAAAATATGTGTCCAGGGATATGGAACTAACTCCTAGCCAGATTGTCTCTGAAAAAAAGACCTAGTTGATGTGACCAACAGACAGAAAATAGTTTTATATTTTGCTTTGTAAATGTCTGTACCTCCTTTATCTTTTGACTTTAATATAATGGACATGTATTATTCATTTAAAATTTTATTAATAATAACTGAATTAAAACAGACTAACAAATTTATGATGGTGTAATGTGTTACTTAGTTACATTAAAAGCACTAGTGGTAGATCTTGCATGATAATCATGTTTGAGAAGATTCACTGACTTCAAGATCAGAGTTGTTATGATGATGTTACCCTGACATGTTTAAAAAAGCAAAGCAGAAATTTAAGTGAGTAGATCAAGCAGTGGAATTATAAATTAATACAAAAATTTTCAAGATAGACAGATGTTACATTTATATACAATATATATCCAAAAATATATCATATTATATTCATCCTAGGATAAGAGTAAAAACCTATTCAGAAGTTATTGATTTGTCCAATTGAAACCTAGCATCATGTGACTTGTACATTGATCTTTTTCAGAAGAATATCGTGAAATGCATGTGTGCACTTTTCCCTGCTGAGTCTGCAGACTTCCTATTAAAATCAGCACATTGTTTTGAACACAGCTCTACTGAGGATCAATTAGATTTAAGTTTAGGTTAAAACTGAATGACCATGATCCATATTACAAGATGCCGACGAGCATTAATTTGAAGTCATAAACTAGAATTTTACAAGCTGACTGAATAAGGCAATGGATCAGAGCTTCAGAGATTGCCCATCTTTAATGTGCTGCAAAAGTTTATAATTCTCTTGGCTGGAATAATATCAAGGATATCCTTTCAAATAAAATTTTAAAGCTGTGGGCAGGTCAATAGCCTGTCTAGTCTGCTATGCTCAGTTGTGTACATATAAAGCACTTGCAACAGTCAAGAGGCTCAAAGAAAGTGCATTGTCAATTATCGAACTGAAACAAATTGAAAACAATTGAGAAACTTTATTGTTCCTAAGTTGCTTGGAAAAAAATCAATATCTTCAAGGTAATTATCTAGCAGTTTTTTCAAATGGTTATGGCAAATTAACTTATTTCCTGCCTGACTCCCTCAATTAGATTCTACTATGATAATGATAGTTTACACTGAATGATAGCACAAGTATAGTAAATATAATAGTGTGATATAGTAAGGAATAGTGTTTTTTCTTTCATAATTTCAAGGGTTTCATTGTATCAGCTCATGCACAAGCTGGGTGAGATCTTTTTTGAGGGCAGCAAGAAGGATTCCCACATGTCTGTGAGGAAAACCGAGCTTCTTTTAGACAATGTTTGAAAAATGGAAGAGGAAGAAGATGCCCTTGGGAAAGGAGACAGCCTTAACCCCGAAGAGTTGTTTTTAATAACCTACATTCACTGCTAGAGGGATTGATGATAACAAAAATAAACTAAATGATAATCAAGTCACATCTTTTTACATTTTGTAAGCATAGTTTGCAAAGGTGAACCCTAAAGCATATGTGTTTTGTTGCTGAATCAAGGCAGAAGATTAGGGCATGGCAAAGCAGTTTGTCAACTGGGAGTAAGCCATCAGGAGTGGATCTATTTATTATGGAGATTCAGGACACGTTTGTAGAACAAGCTTCCTACCTGCCCTTGTTACCAATCTTCTGTCATGAGGTCAAGCTGGCTATTGTTAGGACTGCTTAAAGCTGAAGTCACAGGGGTGCATGGGTATTAAAGATGGCTGTTAAGCTTGGGGCTGCTGTGAGCCATTGCACCAATCCACTCTGCTCTTCAGGACACACTTCTTTTGCTGTTTTAATTGCCCCACACTCACGCTGCAGAGCTCTTCTTTTCAGAGAACGTTTTCTCCTCAAGTACTTCTTTTGACTTCTATATTCTTTTCTTTCTGTTTTGCTCTAAATAAAAATTAGACTTTCACATTTATTGATTGTTCCATCCACTTCTTTGAAATGGATTGTAAGAGCCTAGGAAGGACAACTGGTCACTACAATGCCAGGTAATGATACGGTGTAGGATTAATAGTGCACTGTAAGTGCTGGGATTCCCCGCCTCCTCCCAATAATTTACACATACTAGAAATTAGGTTGATTCTCAGGTAAATGAAACATCACAGAAGCAGCCCAAAGCTAGTTTAATGACACCATCACTGTGAGGCTTTCAGACACTTTGTACCTTTTCTTTGTCCACCTTTTACTTGTGGTTTCTATACCAAGTTCTAATAGACCAAACAAAGAAAAGAGAGAGTCATTAAAACTCTTCTGGAAAGTTGCACACAGCATTCCTACTTTTATGTGGTTGGATTAAACTTGGTTACGTGGATTTTAGACAGCTGCAAAGTCATGTGCCATGTGCCCAGCTAAAGGCTAGGGTTCTATTTCCAAAAGAATGTGAACACTACAGAAGATATCACCATTTAGTTTAGCAATCAAGGATCTACATGAGTAATACTTTAGTATTATTTTATCTTCAGTGCTAGGGACTGAACCCAGAGACCTCGCTCTGTAACTAGCTGCATGTCCACACTCCCCAGACTTCTTCATTCTTAAATTTTTATACTGGGATAAAGCTTTACTAAAGTGACCAACATGAATTTTCACTGTTGGTTTTCCTGCCTCAGCCTCCTGAGTAGCAGGAGTCAGAGGCCTGGAAAAGAATGTGTCTAAAATTTTCTTACAAACTGTAGCCACCCGTTCACTCAGATTTTGCTGGTGTTGATCATGTCTAAAAATGGCCATTTCTTACATGGCTGTTAAATGTACACCTCACTGTTCTGGACCTGTGCCTTTCTGCATGGAATTTTTATTTCAGTGTTGCATCAGAGTGAAGTATTTCTTAAAGAAAATTGAAATGACAGTCAAAATCTAGTTTCAAGTATGAAATTGCACATACATCAACTTAAATGACAGTGAATTTACTGTTAAGTTTGTGCAAAGAGCTGCTAGATTTTCATCACACAACTGATAGGATACGCATGTAAGATAGTTGCTCTCATACATTCACTATGATTTAGAAAAGAACACTTGAAGATGTATCATATACATGTACCAACTCTCAACAATTAATTTAATAACATGTACTGCTCAAATGTACTAGTAAGAACTTAAAATTTTTTAAAAGCATAAGCTATCTTTAAATGGTATAAGGATACATTTTATAAATTAAAGATAATGCATTATGTTGACAACAATTTCAGGTGAAAGTAATGTGCAATATTTAAATATAAATACTAAAAATGTGACTTTTCTAAAATAACACATAAAATTCTTAATTTTGACTAAAATATAGTTTAAGCTTTGTTTGAGAACTTGATCAATTGTGTAATGTTCTAGTGGTTAAACAAAGTGATAATAATACCTTTTGGATTCAGTGGATTTTTAAAAATAACATATTTTATTCTCTCATCACTAACTTCTTTGTTTCTAGCATTTTAATTTAAACTTTTCTCTATAGTTGATATGTTTTTGAAAAGCATCCATTTGATTGAAAAATGTAGCACATGGTAGTAGAAAACCTAAAACTTTTCAAATAATGTACATTTGTGTTAACTGGTAGTAGATGTCACCCTAATTTATTACTTTCTTAAAGAACAAACTTTTAAATTTACACTTAGGGATATTTTAATATTGAATTATTTACTTTTGTGTATTGTTTTCATCATTGACTATTTCTATGCACTTTTACATGATTTTCTAGTATGTTATATTGAATTTTAAGTATAATATTTTTCTCCTTTGAAATACTTTATGCATATATTGTATTACTGAGTAGATAATTTTCCTCTGGAGTTTGCTTGACTAAAATTCTATAAATTTGGGTATGTGATATCTTCATTGCTATGTTATAAAGCAAATTACTACCCTCTTACTTTTTTAGTAACTTCACAGCTTCTGTGTCTGTGTGTGCATGTATTTATGGATATATGTGTGGGATGGGAGTGTATGCCTCATATTTGTGTGTGAGTATGTGTGTGTGTGTGTGTGTAAATATGTATGAGTTTATAGGGGAGATTGTGTGTGCCATTGTGCTGCTTATAAGCCTGGGTATGTGAGGGTGGGAAGCTGATTTTGGGTGGATGAGTACAGGATGTAAGTGATGAGAGTTGGCTATTATGTGATCATGGAATGTTTGCATCTATGTATGGGTGTATGCTTTGGAGATGATGTGCATAGATGTGTTTGGGTGCACTTATGAGTGCACAGGATGTGTGTGCATTTTTTATCCATATTTGTGAGCAAAGACTGTGTTATTACCCTTTGATGAGGGATATCCCACAAAGACTTGTGCTGAAGGCTTGCTCCCAGTCTGATGGTGTTACTGGCAGGTGGTGGAAACTTTAGGAAGTGCGGCCATGTTGGAGGAGATCAGTCACTAACAGCATGTCCCTTTGAAGGATACACAAGCCTTGCTTCTTTTCTGCACTTCCTGGCAGCAATGAGATTAGCAGCTTTGCTCTACTGTACAATCTCTGCTGTGATATTCAGCCATGCCTCAGGCCCAAAGCCATGGGACCAAAAATTCACAGACCAAATCACATGGAACCAAGCCCCAAAATAAATATTCCCTACTTAAAACTGATTTTCTCTGGCATTTTATCACAAAGATAAAAAGCACACAGAGGAAGGGGTGTGTGTGTGTGTGTGCGTGCGTGCGTGCATGCGTGTGTGTGCGCACGCGCGCGTGTGTGTGTGTGTGGTGAGGGTGAGTATGGATTGCATAGTCAGAATGTTTGTAGATATGTGTGCTTGCTTTCCAGTGAGTGTGGGAAAGTAGGTGGGTGTACATAGTAGGGTGTAGTCCATGGGGAGTGTGTGTTGATATCCATGTGTTGGCAGAGAGATGTGTGTGCAAGGTTGGTTATCTGTGTGGCTGCTTAGTATGTGTGTGTAGTGTTGTCTATATGTGGATTTCTGTTCATGAATACGCATTTGTATTGATGGACCAGGGAAGTGTTTTTGTGTGTTTGTGTGTGGGCTTGGATGCTGGTTGCAGAGGGGGAGAATGAGAGGGCTTCACACCAAAAAGGTAGCAAAGATACTGAATACATTCGCACCAAGGTGACTGAACCAGGGGCCCTTCATCAGGATAAACGATGGCACCCAGAGTAGAAGACAGAAGAGACCAGAGACAGGCAGAACTTCATCGTGAGGTGCTACTATTTGTTGCTGCAAAAACTGTTCTCAGAATGTGATTCCAGCAGTGAGGGAAGAGCTTTTTCTCTTGATATTTTCTCCATCATCACTTTGTTTATGCATGTGCTGATTTAGAGAAAGAAAAAGGTCTCATCTTCCTAAATCAATGGATGAAGAAAGAAGCAAAGTTATAGTGATGGATTTCAGGTCCCAGCATTCATTTGAAAGCACCATTTCAAAGCATAAGGACATAGAGTTCATAGTTTTTAAGATTCCAACATATGGTGCTCAGAATTGTTCTCCACATGAATACCATTTCCACAGCGATCTAGGAATTAAGTCATGTTTTTATATGGAAGCCATGTTAAGTCACTTGGATTTTAACAAATGCTTTAGTAACATTGCTAAAGAACTAATTCAGATTGTAATACATTAAATTAATTAGGGATGAACAAATACCTTAAGGCTACACATATATTTGTTAAACACATTTTAACTCTTTTATGTTTTATGTCTGATTCTGCACTAGTACTCCTTGGGCAGGGATCCAGAACTGACATTTTCATGTAAAACTCAGACCATAAATTTTAGAAAGACTACACCAGGTGCTGAGTGGCACTGAAAGATGACAGGGGATTGCTGAATTCCGTAGACTCTGTAATGTTGTGTAAAGATTTCCATTCCCTAATCCATGGAAACTGTGAATGTGGAACAATTATGTGAGGAAATTGACTTTACAGGTGCAACTGAGGAAATTGTATTAAGATTAGAAGACAGTGCATTTTATCCAGCTGAGTCCAGTGAAATCATAAGGGTCTTTACAGGTCACAGGCAGGAAAGTCACGGTCAGCAGCAGATGGGACAACACAGCCAGAGGCAAGAGGGAGTTGAGAACCACTTAAAGAGTGAAGAAATTCATATGCTCTTTAGAAGTTGAAAAAGATACATCTCTAGGTATCCCCTCAGAGCCTCCAGCGTGATTTACCCTGATGAGACCCTGCCTATGACCTGGGGAGGTGGGTTTTGTTCTTCTGATCTATAAAGCAATTAGATGATAAATTCATTTAATTTTATATTTACTAAAAATGCTGTGAAAAAGTCATTAATGAAGCCAGTTACATATATGAATACATATGACTCTGTATCAGTCAGGGTTTACTAGAGAAACAGATTTAACACAAGATACACAAATGTACAACAAATGACCTATTTGGCTTACAATGGTCAGCTACAGGGTTAGATGAGGAAGCGTGCAGAGGGTGTCTGCACACTGGAGATTGAAGAGCCCAGGCCTGGGGCCTGGAGTTCACCGCAGTGTCCGTGCAAGTCCGTATCAAGGGCTGTTGAGTCTGCGACGAAACGCTGATGAATCTACGATGAAGCCCCAGGCGGAAGCCGAAGAGTCTGCACCGGAAGCCGGGAGACGACCCAGCTGAAGGTGAAGACGGGAGCTCCTCCGAAGCGCTCGCAGCCGGTCCTTCCTCAGCTTCTTTTATAGTCCGCCAGCTCTGGGGGGGGTGGGTGGGGGGCGTGGTCCTCTGCACCTACACCCTCTGCATGCCTTCCTCTTGCACAGGTTTAGAATGAATACAAATAAACACCCTGGCTTCCTGCTGAATCACATAGTTAACCTTTTAAACTTCCCAAATTAACATAAACAACATCCCACAAGGGTAAGGGCGTGTCCTTTTTACCCCAAGATTTACAACTGCTGAGTTACTTAGTTAAACCTCTAGACTCCCCATGTTGACACAGTGTATCAACCATAAGAGACGCAATAGGAACAATAGATAAATAAAAGATAATTAGTTTCATGCAGATGTAGTGATGGCATAAGCAGATGCAGAGCTAGATGTGTTTGGAGGGTGTGGGAGCACAAAAAAGCAAGATGAAAAGAGAAATAAAGAAGCGACTTGGGTTAGCTGTTGGTCTGGGAGAAGAGTGAGGCCAGGTGACATGTGGACAAAATGCTGAAACTACAAAATCAACCTCTAGACCTAGATCTGTTTTCTTGAAATAAAAAGAAAGGGAGTTCTTGAAAAATGTATTAGTGCCTGCACCCTTTGTAACTGACACAAATTTAATGAGTGGAATACAGATCGGAGAAAAACTGTATCTGTTGTGGATTCTGTAAGACTGGATATTAGAGACTATACATTTTAACTCTGGACATAAGCAGTACAAGTCAACTAAGTTCTAGGAAATCTTCAAAAAGAACACACCACATAAAAACTAATATGGATTCATAGGCTGAATGCACTATAAAATATTTCATAGATTACTTTACTTAACTATAATAAAAAGTAATCAGCCTCAGAGAAGGGAAAATACTCATTTCCCATTCACACAGCAAATATAAAGCAAAAAAGCATAATATAACTGAGACCTCTTCTCATACAGACAGTAACCCTCCAATTTTCCAGAGTTCCAATCAATTTATGAACTTAAGAGAATTACTTAGTTGCCTAATTAGTGCGAGCACTGAATCTGTCTTACAAATAATCCAATGAGTTTGGTAACTTTAATCTGCCTGACACACTGCTTGAGAATGCAGAGATAAGCAGGCATGCAGCGTGTCCTGGGGAGGAGACAGACATATAAACACCTATACATATATAGGCCATGGCAACTTGGCTCTGAATTACGTCGCTAGCTCTAAATAAGATATTTCTCAAAATAACTGTAATACTAGTGAATAAGACCGGAAGGAGTTATTTAAATAAGCCAACAATCAACAAGGAGAATTTATATAAAGTGTTGAAAAGTATCCTGAGGGAAGAAGGTGTCAGAGAAAACTTTGGCTTAACAAAGATGCCGTTGCTGTGTATTTCCTGAGCATCTTTCACATGTATTTCTCCCAAATCTAGGGGCCAAATATTATGCAGAAAAGTATCTCAGCCAGAGCCGCTGCCGCTGAGTCCGGACCTTAGAGTCGTGCGCCCCCGATGCCTGTTCCACGTGCACTCTCGGTACCTTTTGGTTCCAAGTCCAAGATGGCCAGTCTCAAGGATCAACTGATTGTGAATCTCCTTAAGGAAGAACAAGTGCCCCAGAATAAGATTACAGTTGTCAGGGTTGATGCTGTTGGCATGGCTTGTGCCATCAGTATCTTAATGAAGGACTTGGCAGACGAACTTGCTCTTGTTGATGTCATAGAAGACAAGCTGAAGGGAGAGATGATGGCTCTCCAGCATGGCAGCCTTTTCCTTAGAACACCAAAAATTGTCTCTAGCAAAGACTACAGTGTAACTGCAAACTCCAAGCTGGTTATTATCACAGCTGGGGCCCGTCAGCAAGAGGGAGAGAGCCGTCTCAATCTGGTCCAGCGTAATGTGAACATCTTTAAGTTCATCATTCCCAACGTCGTACAGTACAGCCCGCACTGCAAGCTGCTTGATGTTTCCAACCCAGTGGATATCTTGACCTACGTGGCTTGGAAGATAAGTGGCTTTCCCAAGAACCGTGTTATTGGAAGTGGTTGCAACCTGGATTCAGCCCGGTTCCGCTACCTGATGGGGGAAAGGCTGGGAGTTCACCCACTGAGCTGCCACGGCTGGATCCTTGGGGAGCATGGAGATTCCAGCGTCCCTGTGTGGAGTGGAGTGAATGTTGCTGGTGTCTCCCTGAAGAATCTGCACCCTCAGTTAGGAACCGATGGGGACAAGGAGCATTGGAAAGAGGTTCACAAGCAGGTGGTTGACAGTGCTTACGAAGTGATTAAACTGAAAGGCTACATACACCTCCTGGGCCATTGGACTGTCTGTGGCAGACTTGGCAAAAAGTATAATGAAGAATCTTAGGAGGGTGCATCCAATTTCTACTATGATTAAGGGACTCTATGGAATAAAGGATGATGTCTTCCTTAGTGTCCCTTGTGTCCTGGGACAGAATGGAATCTCTGACGTTGTGAAGGTGACTCTGACTCCTGAGGAAGAGGGACATTTGAAGAAGAGCGCGGATACCCTGTGGTCGATCCAGAAGGAGCTGCAGTTTTAAAGTCTTCAGTGTCCCCCCATCGCTGTCTAGGCTGTGGGAGGGTTTAGTTGGAGGTTGTGCCAGTTGTCCTTTCTATCGATGTGTGGTTGAACTGGTTCTGTTGTGATGGCCTGGGGACAACATCAGCTTCCCAAAGTTAGAAACGGTTCGCGGAGCCCCACAGTTCTGTCCTGATGCCCAGGCCACTTGCCCTTGTGTAGCCCACCATCTCTGAGATGCCATGGCCGATCCGCACAGGCTCCAGTTGCCCTGCAAACATGTTACTCCATCACACAGCTTCACCAACCAAGCCTTGTCTGAGCTTTTCCCCAGTAGGTCATGGCCTGGGATCCAGTGTACAAATCCAATACTGCATGTCTTGTGCATAACTGTTTCAAAGGGTTTCACTTTGTGTATTATATATGTATCCGTAGTGTACATTGCCGTACAATGTAAAAAGGAAAGATCTACCTGTGAACAGTGCAACCAAGTGTCACACCAACTACAATACCAAATAAACCTTGAACAGTGACCACTGTTAATGTATCGAGATACTAAAAAAAAAAAAAAGAAAGAAAAGTATCTCTAAGAAAAACTAAGTGTCTTTGTGAACAAGTTCTGAAACACTGGAAAACAAGGAAAAATTGCATATGTACCTGTGTCAACGGGAAGAAATTTAAATATTTGAAACCTTTGCATAAACACTGCACAGTTCAGGCACAATGAGATAAGTACTGTGTATCGAGGGCCCCAGGGCTGCGAGTGTCCCCAGCTGGAACAACACGGTTAACCTTTTCTCAGCAGCATTGCCCAGGGACAGTTTGTTGGCAGCCCTGGAGGATGCTGTGGACACAGCTCACAGCATCTTAGCTAAAGCTGTCCTGGAATCTAATAGGACCAGAATAGAAAAAGAAGACAACGACGAACAGCATAACTAGAAGCCACTCTGAAGACCTCTGCAATGCTTGGAAGGAGGTAAAACAGGAGAAGAGCTATATTAGCAAATGGGATACACTTCACAGAAATTCTATTTATTGACATTAACCTGATCTCTACATGAAACCCACCTTGAGAAGCATGAGTTTAATATATGCAGGTAGCTAAAGAGACATAGACTAATAGTAAAGACAAAATATGCTGTGACAGAGAATTATTCAAGTTATAAAAGTTCACATACATACATATGCTTGTAGCAGGGTGAACGTGGGTCACAAAGGCCTGTGTTTTCATGTGTTAAACAAATACTTTTCACATTTTTCCAAAATATGCATCCCTCGAAGATAATTCTTCCTTTATACCTTCAGAAAGAATAATAGAAAATGAAAATTTTATAAAAGTATGTGGCCTGTGTCAAACCATAATGACTTCACGTGTAATAAAAGGTTTATTAATATGGATGAGTCAAAAATGATTTGGTTAATTGGTTTGAGGCATAATGAAAATCTATCAGAGCAGAAAGAAGAACTAAAAGTCTATGCTTTCAAAAGCCAAGAACAATGAAATCTCTGCAAGGAAAATATCCAAGGGAATTTCACAATTTCAGTCAAGTGAAAATAAAGAGACTGAGAGGTGGCTGGGGTAATTCCTTGCCCTGTCACGATTATTGGGCTGGGCATGAAGTTCCACATGTGACCCCCATATGTCTAAAAAGACAGAATCCTGTCCTTTTCTATAATACTGACATATATTTGCTAGAGCATGATTGGCCTGTCATGTGCCACAAGAGAGATATTTGTGTGTCTAAATTAGAATATTAATTTTAAAACTTTATAAAATTTCGTCTAGTCTTCTGCTCACAGTTGCCATCTATGAGCAATTACTTTTGTTGATAGAAAGGTTGGATCGATTACTCAGTTAAAAACAAAATAAGGGTTGAGGGCCAGAAGTAGATGAGGCCAAGTGACACACCTGCTGCACTTTGTTGTCATTGTCTCAGTCTTTGTCTGCCTATTTTGTTTACCACCTTTAACCTGTGGCTTTCAGTCTCCCCTTGCTCATGGTCAGATGTTGCTATTGGAGTTCCAGGCATCACATGAGTATCCCAAAGAGGATAAAGGCCGAAATGGGGACAGAACAGAGAAAGGGCAAGATTAGCACCAACTGTCTAATGCAGACACTCTCTAGTTTTGCTTCCAACTCTAGGAATTTAAATATGTTATAATATTGAAACATCAGAAGGCACACTTTAGTACATAAATGTGGAGACAATAGTGCAAGCCTGTAATTTCAGCACACTGGGAGGCTGAGGCTGGAGGATGACAATTTCAAAACAAATCTGGGCAACCTGACACCTCAGCAAGTCCCTTTCTTCAAACAAAAATAAACCAGGGTGGAAGGTGGATGTAACTCATTGCAAAGGCCCTAGATTCAATCACTAATGCTTTATAAATAAACCGAAAATGGGACATCTGTACCTGTATCTGTCTATATGTACATCTGTATCATCTATCCAGCTATCTATTTATATGAGAGAGCAACAGAAACACCTTTCTGTACGTTCAATACTAAGACAAAGATAAAAATTTTATTAGGACAAAATTCAGAAATTTTATGTGTGTTTGTCAGCCTCCATTACTGCAACTAATTCCCTATAAATTGAATTTAAAAAGGAAAGGGTTAATTTGTCTCAAATTCAGTTTTCTTAGCCACACGGACTTTGAGCCTATGGTGAAGAAATAAGTGACATTGCCAAGAATACATGGGGGATCCAGACTCTCACCTCGTGTCAGCTAGGAAAAAGAGACAGAAGCAAAGAGAGAGACAGAGAGAGGAAAGGGTATGTGCTCCAAATCCGCTTGAAGGATACGCCCCCTGGAACCTAACCACTGGCTCACACCTCCTACAGGTTTGACCTCCATTCAGTAGCATCACGCTGAGGGCCAAGGCTTCAGCACATGGGACTTGGAGGGCCACTCCAGCTTCAGTCTGTAGAAATAGAAATATATATCTAGACTTTTGCTTTTAGAACGGTGTGAATTCCACCATGATTATCATGATAGTGAACATAAGTAACATGTTTTATCTGACACAATCATCAGGAAGAAAATGTCACATTAATTTAATTTTGCAAGTAGCTCCCCCCAAACAACAACAACAGTAAAAAACACAAATAACTCATCCCTGGAGCATGACACAACCACTATTATACCTAAATATATAGAGAGAGAGTAAGATGAGGTATGAAAAATATCTGCCTCTATCATGCGGTAGTAAATGGTAGGACTACAATTTGAGTGAATCCAGCTGACAACAAATGCATTATATACACAACTTCCAGAGTTGGGAAAGGTGGACTTGTCAGGGAAGGAAGTCTATTCAGAATCTTTTCCTAGATGCATCGTGAAGAAGTATTTTTTTTTTCATGTGCAGTGGATTTGATGAAATATTAAAACATGGTTGCTAATTACCTGATCAATTTAACAAAAACAAAACTTTTATTATCTTGTTTGATGAAGCTCTATATCATTTTGAATGTGCTTTTTATTACTTGTCGTTGTCTTTAATTGCATTGATCACTCTTGCATTCTTGCATCTGGTAACCTGAGCAACTTTGTTGAAGATAACAATATGTAATATAAAAAGCACTGTTAATTTCTACCATCTTGTTTTGAAATCCTGTATTGTTTTTGTTTGGTCTTCATTGTTGTTATTTTCTTTTACTCTTTAAAATTTAAAAAAAAAGTAGGTTCTATAGCAAGTAACCTGAAATTCTAGAAATTCCCACTAAAGAAAATTCTTCCCTTGCTTTTCAGGTTGCTGAAAGAAACTCTTACAATCACTATTAAGAAACATCAACAAGTTGTATAATGATGGAATATTGAATAGATCAGATGAAAGAAAACAGTTATTTACATAATGAGAACTTTTGAAACATTGATAAGGAAATAAGAACAGGTAGTTTACAATCATGGAAAAAGAAATAATTCATCTTACTAATACAAGCAATGATAGCTTAGTTTTATAAAATCTTATGTGAGAATTAAACTATTGTATTAATGAATAAAATAAACTTTTTCGTATTAACCTGCAGTCATATTTTATTCAACATCATAATTATAGTCACGTAACAGTTCCTTTGCATTCTAAAACTAATTTTCCCCTCAATCAGACACTCCTGAAAAACAAAACAGAAGGCAGCTCTCAAACAGAAAGGGGGCCAGGGAATCATCACCCATAAATTGTTTGGAAAGCAGAAATAACATTTCCGTAGGAAAAACTGAATTGGAAAAATGAATGGAAAGGAAAACAAAACGAATGGAGATAGAACCACAACAGGGAGGGAGAAAGATGAATTGGAGGTGGGAGACAGAGAGACAGGAAACAAAGTAAAACAAGCAATGCATGGCAAATGTTAAACTTTTACTACCATTGTATAATCATAATTTTTGTCATTTTGTTATTAATATGATCTCCATGCCCATGGTTTCCATATGGGTCATCGTTTCTCATGCATTAAAGGAAAAGATTAAGATGATGAACAAGGGAAATTCTGAATTAGATTTTAAATTTTATTTTAAGTGCTCTTCAGAAAATTTTTCCTAAACAATCAAACAAGACATTCCCTTGTGAATAACTGAGTCATCATTTTCCCTTTCTGTGCATGCATGATTGGCAGCCTCCTGATAAATCATGTTGTCTTAATGACCCAGGATTGAATTCACTGCAAAGTCCTGGGATGGAGATGTCTTTGATGCTTCTTCAGATATCTTTGCTATTCCCACATTTAACTTCCATGTTCCTCTTCATGGGATCCTCACTCTCCCAAATTGCTATTGCCTGTGTGAAGTGAAGTCTCTGACCCCTGGGACTCCTCTCTCAACTGGATATTCTTAGGTTATTTTTATTGCCAACATACCCCACAAATCGTAAGTTGTAGGTTATATCACATGAGCCAACAAATGCATCATTGTGAATATCTTAGAAACTACAAAAGCAAACCACATGATCCAGAGTTAGCAATGTGATGAGGGAATCCAAAGCGCAATGCTTTCAGGAATATGGTACGATTGTTTTTGTTTGGGATTTTTGTGTCCTACAGTCAGAGCACATAGCCAAGTGCAGCAATGACAATTGCTTCTTAAAGGAATGCACTAGACACTTATGCATTACCTTGGGAAGAAGTTAATATCGGACCAAACAGTGAGGATCTAGAGATGAGATTAGGGCTGGGGATATAGCTCAGTGGAATAAGTGCCTGCCTGGCAAACACAGGGTCCTGAGTTTGATCCCTAGTACCACCAAAAAAAAAAAAAAAATTTTTTTTAGAGATGAGATTAAGAAAGTTTTCTTCTTTCCAACTAATATTTGATTGATCTAGGTGCTGAAATGAGGTGTTGGTTTAGGCTGTTTCAGGGACAGAGAAAGTGTGTGTGCAGGTGTGTGTATGTTGTGTGTGTGTGTGTACATGTGTGTGTGAGTGTGTGTATAAATGGTGGAAAGTTGGGCTCTCATGATAATCCAAGTCACACCAGGATCCTGCCTGGAAAAGACATAAACACAAATTAATCTTTCTTATGAAAATCCATTCCATGGCATAAATTCTCTATAAATTTTCATTAAGGATTATATATTCTATGAGCAATTCTTATGGGCTTAGCACCATGCCCAGAGCAAAGTTGTACCAATGACAGTATCCTTATGTATGTGAAGGATCTGTGGGTTTGCCTACCCAACTGTCTCAAGGAGTCATTTATTACAGTAGTTACATATTAACACCTGAGGAAATGGACAGAGAAGTCCAGGTTGTTCTTGTTGCAAAATGGAGATGAAGTTCTAGGAATCTCTTGAAAGTGAGGGTCATTTTAAGGGATATTGAGGTTAGTGAGGTCACTAGTCCACAGATCTATGATTGCAAATATAAAAATATCTCATCCATAAGGGATAACTGTAAGTACCCCATGAATTGCAGATTTTGGCTGATATATAGAAAATTTAATACTACTGCTAAGAAGCTATATATTTAGCATTTTAAAATAAATTACAAATATTTTTGAAAGCTCTCTTTCATATCCATAGTTTCAAATTAGACTGTTAGGATGGATAGATGTAGTAATTATAATCATTTGAATGATTTCTGAAATTGGCTTCAATAATTATGTAAAGTGTTTGGAGAAACGTCACTGCTAACCTTTGCATGAAGGTACCATCCCATTACCCTAACATAGACTTCTTATAAATCTATTCTATCAAGTTACACACATACACTACCTTGAGTGGTTCTTTTTTCTTTATAATCCTGAGGCTAAATTGACTTTGAACTAGAAATGTAAAGAGATATTGTCTAATCCTAGCATATATTTTTCCATCAGAACTGTTTCATGGATGCATCTGAATTATCTTTTAAGTTAATGATATGAACATAGGTACAATGCATGCTGTATTACTGTCTCTTTTTTTTTAAAGTAAAAGAACAAAAACATTAACAAACAGACACAAAGTTGCATAAGAATAGTACAATCAAAACTGACTTACAGACAAGGTGACAGGGAATCAACAATTGTTGTTGCATTACATATTGATAACTTCGAAGTGTATACTCAGGAAAACAAATATAGACATGCAAAATTGATCAAACAAGTAATCATCAACTATTCCTTACAATAAAGTGACCTAAGTCAGTAGTACAACTAAGTTAGGTATGCTGCATATACATACATACTTACTTACATACACAGATAATTATCCCTTCCTTTCTTTTTCTTTTTTTCCCTCTCTTTCCTTCTTTTTCTTCCATTTTTTTTAAAGTGTGAAAGAAAAAGAACTACATCAATAACAACAGAAAAAGGAAAAAAAAACAAACGGAAAGCATTAACAAAGAGACACAAAGTAGCACAATAACAGTATAGTCAGAATTGAACTGTAGATAAAGCAACAGAAAACCAACAATAGTTGTTGCATTGCATATTGATATCTTCAAAGTGTGTGCTCAGAAGAACACATATAGACATATAAGATTGATTAAACAACCAGTCATCAACTATTCCTTACCATAAAGTGACATAAGACAATAGCAGAACCCTGTTAGCCATCCTGCACATATGTATATACATACATACATACTATCTCATCTTATAGGCAGGAGGTATAATTTAGCATTACTCCTGAGTCATTAATTTTGATTGTAGTATAGTAATTTCTATAGATGCATCAGAGATATATAAGCTATATCTTGCTATAAAAAGTAGCATTTGTAGTTTAAAAACATCTCTTTTGACTTCAGGGAAGATGGCGACCAGGTGAGCAGCAAAGGAGCGATCTTCCTTGATAAACGCCACCAGCTCGAGACAGACTTGGCGAGCGTGAATGCCGGGACCTCGGCTGGGAAGATCAAACTGAACGTGTTTCTCTGAGCTGCCGGGGGAGATGCGGTAGGGCGGCCCAAACTGCCATGGCGAGACGCAGGAAAGTTCCAGACGCTGGGAGCCAGAGACGCTCCGCGCGGGGAGGTGGCTTGGCTGGGTCCGAGCGCCCTGGGGGCCACAGCTAGCTCGGTCCCTCCCGCCTCCCAAGCCGGCGCAGCTTTCCAGCGACTCCAGACAGAGATCGGCTTTTTAGCAGTGGCAACGCCCTGCAGTCTCACATTTCGCGCGGATGGGGCAGGCTACGCAGCCTAGACCCTTGGCCTGGGCGGCGCGAGCAGCACAGGAGCAGAGCATCCCACTCCCTCCCCCAGACCCGGAGAGCGCGAGGAAACAAGTGGCTGCGAGCGGCGGATCGCGAGCATAGCACAAAAACTGGCACCTTGGAACCTTCCTGCCTGCAGGGACTCCGAAAACTGGTGAGCTATCTGCGCTTGCTACCAGATCACCCAGTGGGGGAGGAGATCCATCCCTATACCTGCAGGGAACCCTGGGAGGGCGGGGGAGCGGTCTTACACACCTCACCCAGGTCTCTCGCTAGGGAGTAGCTAACCAATATCTGTACAGCCTTTTAAGCGGAACTCTCAGCAGAAAGCTTAAGGGACATTCCCCCAAAGAAAAGTCATTGGAGCAGCCTCTGCAGCAGACCTTTGCCTGCTGAACTGCCTGGGGAATCTAATGCTCAATATTTTGAATCTGATACCCAAAAAAGGGAAGACAGAAGAACAAATCCCAGCAGAAAGCTTAAGGGACATTCTCCCAAAGAGAAGGAATCATTGGAGCAGCCTTTGCAGCAGACCTCCGCCTGCTGAACTGCCCGTGCAATTTATAGCTCCACATTTTGAATCTGATACCCAAAAATGGGAAAACAGAGGAACAAAACGCAGTCTCAAAATTAAACCCCACCCAGAACAAGTTTTGAAGATGAAGATACAGGGGAACCAGGAAGCCTCATAACTTCAAGATATGAAACGATTGCATCCGAAATTAAACAACTCCAACAGGCCATGAAAGAGCTTAAAGCAGAAATAACCCACATACCCACAATGATTTCTCAGATAAAAAACGAGCTGAAAACAATGATGGAAGAAATGCTC
>PVLD010013718.1:0-54956 GCA_004027595.1 Dinomys branickii | reverse complement strand
GCTAGAGCTTCAGTTTCCATTTCAGATCCTTCTTGAGTTCAGGGTACATACCTCTCTCCTTTCTGTCTTATTCTAGTCATGTTATTTATTTGAAGTTTTCCTTCTTTTGCTGACTGTTTAATTATTTGTTCTGTTTAGGGAGTTATTTCTATAGCTGTTCTTGGGATTGTGGTCTATTTTTTCTCTGTCTAGAATATCTGTTAGTGCTTTTTCCAATGCTGGTTTGGCGGAAATCTTAGTTTTTGTTCAGTGGTTTTCATAAGATGGTTTTCTTCAAATATTTATCAGTGGAGAGTAGCATAATGAATTGGAGATTCATGTGTAGAAAAGATATAAACCCTTTCAAAAACTCATGGCATTAATAAATGCATGGAAATGAAATGAAGTACTGTGTATCACTCTTGAGTGTGACCTGTGGCGTAGTGCGGTATATTTATAGCCACGGGTGGAGTGGTTTTTCTCTGACTTCTCTAACCCTGGCAGCTGCTGGAATCTTCTCTCAGGGTGTATTACAGTGAGCTCCTCTTTCACATCGCTTTGGGCCAGAGTCTGGGAGGAATTTCACATGACTTTAAGGACCAGTTAACTTAGCACAGTCTGGAGCCTCCTGGCCGTAATGGACACTTCCTAGACAAGGAGTGGTTGGCTTAATTCACTCAGCAGCTTTGGGTGGCTGCTCTGTGAGGTGCTCAGTGCTGTGGGACGACAGGGAGCCTTGGTCACTGCTCCAGATGTGGGTCCAGATGCCTGGGTTTGGGTCATGGCTCTACCACTTTGGGCACATATCCAGACCTCTCTGTGCCTTGGTGTTTTCATCCATAAAACAGGGCTAATAAGTGGCATTTTACCTATTTTGCTGTGCTATGCGATTATTATATGGGTTAAAGGAGTTCATATTGCAGAGAACTTTAACAAAAGGCTGGGTACACAATAATACTTGTTAAATGAATTAAAATCAGTTAAAAATGTAGAGATATTCCAAGGCTCCATATGTAGAGATAAAAAAGCTAGCTTGGACTAGAAGCAATGACATCTTCCTGACAGTCGTTGCTGCCCAGATCGCAGTTCTAATATTTTTCAGTAAAAGGAAGAAGAGTTCCTTGGAGAAATGGCTGATTTATCTCTTGAGGTTGGAAATGTATGAGATGAGCCTGGAGTATCTCACACTGCCAGAAAGTGAAGAAAAGAAATTCACAAGGATAGGTGTGTGTCAAGGGAACACAGTCACCAATGGGAAGAGCCCCACAGCCAGGTCAACCTGAGCACCATACAAATAAATAATTTTGAGATAAAACTGAAAGTATACAATACAGACTCTGCTTATATAAATAAATGATGAAATAAATTAATATATGAGGAAAGTGGACAGATCTCCCGTGCAGAATTCCAATGAAGGATGTAACACTTTGGCTTTCAAGAGGTAGAGCTGACTCCCAGGGGAGGCTACACACAGTGAATTTCTTCCCAAGGTTACAAAAGACACAGGGAGAAGAAACAGTGAAGAAACGTGATCCATGCTATCTGAAGCCAGGGTCTCAAGGTTAACGTCAACAGTCACAAAGGGTGCATTTGATAGGGGAGGAGAAAGACACTTCGGCCTTTGAGGTCTATTACAAAATATCTGACCAGTTCTTACTAAAACTGCCAAGGTCATTAAAAACAAGCTGTATCTGAGAAACTCTCCCAGCCGGGGTCAGGTAAGCCGATGTAGTGATACTCTGTGTCACGTGGTGTCCTGTCTGAGCTCCTCAGTCAGATGTCACTGGATGTGACATAAATAGAGATGAGTTAGTACTGGTGTATTAAAGTTGGTTCATTAACTGTGGTGAAGGTACCATATTAATGTAAGATGTTACTAGTCAGGAAACTGGGCACAGGGCACACAGGAGCTTACTATCTTCACAAGAATTCCGTAACTCTATAAATGTTTGAAAATAAAGCTTATTTTAAAAAATGAAATATACCTCTTTCCCAAAACTAACAACATACAAATAGTTTTAAAGAAAACTAGTTTGGAGGTATAATTCCCAATATTTAAGTGCCCAAGACAAAGTATTTTAATATTTTGAAAAATGTTGAACCTACTTCATTTGTGTTTTGAGACGCACACAGATAATTATATTCTGCACTGAAAATTTGAATTAATAAAGGTAAATAAATTTGAATTAATAAATTTGAATTAACAAAGATTTCTGCCATATTTCTGCAATCCTCAGAAAGCAGAACAGCTTTACAAGGGTAGTTGTTATTGGGGCACAAGGAGGCTCATCACATGGCTTTCATTGTCTCTTGCTGCAGGACAAATGGGCACAAATACAGTGACTTAGCATCTCTTTGTTATCCTGCATCTCTTTGTCCCTGGTGGATCTGGTACAGCTTGGGCCGTTGTATCTCTTCCTGAGCCTGAGGTTTTTCTTCTAACTCAGTGATGGCAAACCTTTTAGAGACCGAGTACCCAAACTGCAAACCAAAACACACCTATTTATCAAAAAGTGCCAACATTGCAATTAAACCTGAGTGTTTGGTGTTCAGCTGCTGGGGCGACCTGGTTTGTGTGCTGGCAGGCGGGTTCGCCATCACTGTTCTAGCTTAACAGAGGATGTGGGAGGGGTCCCACTGAGATGGAGATGGGAGGACTGAGTTCCTCACTTGCTTTCTGGCTGTCTTGTGCAGCCCCTCTCTCTCCTAGTCATCAACCACTACTCTTTGCTGGGTGGCATCTCAGAGCTCTGTCACAGCATAGTGGCTTATTTCTTTGAAGCCAGCAGGAGAAACTCCCTCCTAGCTGCTAAGATGGAGTCTGATAGAACAAGTGAGCTAATCAAGGCAGTGTCTGGCCACTGGCATCGCCACCTTCTGCTGGCTGAGCATGTGCCAGACTGTGGCTGGAGGAGGACACAGGAGTGGGTTACACAGGGTGACTTGGTGGGGTCACAGCAGGACTCGCACACTGTAACAGGAGAGTTATGGGATGACAGGCAGCTGGACATCTCTCTCTGTACCACAGAGGAGAAGCCAGAGCAGGGGCTGGCCGATGGGAAATGCTTGCTTCCTGCTTTCAAGCAGGCTGCATACAGCAGGAGATAAATAAATGGGTTCCATCTCCTGCCCCCACCACTGCTAGGAAGTTCAGTGATATTCTTCCAGATCACTCAGTGAGAGCTGGGGTTATGAGAAGACAGAAGAGCCAGAGGAAAAGATTTGGAACTAGCACGTGAATACATCGCCATTTCCCTGACGAGTAGTTTTTTAGCAGTAAAACAATCCGCACCTCCCCATGCTCCCGACTCCATGGCAACAATATGTATGCAGTGTAAGAACTCGCTTTACAAAAGTTCAGATACCATGGTTTCATTTTCAAGTCTTCATGACTAGTAATTTTTAAAGATTTTCTCACTTTTTAATTCTTTTGTTTTTAAATTCCATTTTCTGATAACTATTCATAAAAGGCTACTGTTCATGTTTTTACATTTTACATAATGCTTATATATTTGCATACTTTAAATGTATTAAATGTTCATTTTCACCAATTTCTTTTTGTGAGCTCTGAGTCCTTGTAAAACATTAATTACAAATACTGGTGTTGCCATTTTGTTCACGTATGGTAATCACCATCGAGATTTTTCAGGACCTGTATTGTTTTTTGTCTGATTGTTCCTTGTAACACCAAACTCTGAGAAATCCTAATGCACACGTAGGCATCAGAGCTCCACCTTCCCCTTGGAAATACAGACAAGGTCGATCTTGTTAGCACTTGTGCTGCCTAGGTAGGGGGTGCAGGTGTGTGTACGGGCCTGGGTCATGTGAGGTCCACAGTGGTTACTGTACACCTGCTAGGGAACTGAACCAGAGACCTTTGCTCCTCATGCCTCCCTATGCCCCTTGAAGGAAGCAGGTTACTAACAGAACTGCAGCTCATTAGCAGCCAAAATGGAGAGGAAACATACGTACCGTGATAGGTCAACCAAGAAACTTGTAAGAGGAAGGGTTTCTTGTAATATTTCCTGTCTCCCTTTTTTCAAGCCTCTTTTTACCTATTTTTTCTTTTCTTTTTCTGCTCACTCACAATAAGCCTTAGGCTGTAGCTAGTGGTTCCTCATATGCCAGTGGGTATAAAGGTTGCTATTCAGGATGGTGGGAACATAATAACCTGTAGCTATTGGTAAAATAACTCATTTAGTACAAAAAGGTCAAAGCCTCCTTCCTTCCTTCCTCCCTTGCCTCCTTAAGGTTGTTTTCTTTGTAGGAATTAAACGAAGGGATCTTTTAAAAAACGACAGAATCAGTGCGGTAAGTAGAACTAACCTTTCCTGCTGGAGAAGGAAGCATTAAGTGAAGGCCAGAAGTGCATTTATGTTTGGGTGGCAGGTCACGGAATGAAGTAATGATTGGAGCTCAAACAGCTGAGGAAGGTTTGGTATTTCTTAAAGTTTCTGGCCTGTGATGTTGGGGTTCTTGTCCGTGGTTTTCTTTCACTTTTCTTGGGGTTCAGGCTTGCTCAAGAGTTTCTTCCAAATCATTTGCCATGTATTTGAATGTATCAATCTAGTACATTCACCTATTACTAAAAGTTTGAATTTATTTATGATTGAAGCACTTGTTAGGTCTCTTTACCCAAAAGGGCTGGGGTTATTTGGGAAGTAATGCATTGTATTATCACTGTCTCTGTATATCACATCTGCGTTACGGTTTAAGTCTGAAATCTCTCCCCCAGTCTCACGTGTGTGGACGGCGATGGCGTCATGGCTGCACCACTCACCAGTGCCTCACCCAGGGATGAGCTCGGGGGTGAATGTGCTGTGAGGAGGCAGAGCCTGCCTGGAGGCGGCCCCTGGGACGGACCTGGAACAGTGTGTTCTTGTCCCTGCGCTTCCCTTATCTCTCTGCTTCCTGGCTGCCATGGCTGGACAGCTCTCCACTTCCACGCCCGCCCCGCAAGCATTCCTGCTGCGGAGCCCACAGACCTCGGGCTGGACCCACTGGAGACTGTGAGCCCCGTAAACCTGTGCTCCTGGAGGTCGTGTCTCAGTGATGGGAAAGTGACTATGACAGTCTGTCTTCAGATTTTCTTTCTAGATCATGCTAATATTATTTTGTGTCATGCTGATTAGATCCAGGTTGAACTTCCTGGTTTGGGATTGTCAGTTTTGGCATATATTTTGGCACAATGCAGGTGTTCACCAGCTCATTCATTTTTCTTCGTTTGGTACTTTCTTGGAGCTCTCGTGTCCCTAAGGAGCTGATACTCCTTCCTCCCACACTGAACTCCTTTTCCTGAGTTCTCTATTATGTACTCTATGCTGGGTCATTCCCTGACTTATCACCATTGTTTGCTGTTGGCCTTTTTTTCTCTAGAGTGTCCACCTGCTGCAGTACCCCACTATCTCCTCCTCAGTCTGATCAAAGCAGTACTTCCTCAGACTGAGTGAAACAACCCTTTCTCTGGTGTCTTGGTTCCTTTTCTTTCGTTGCTGAGACAAAATACCCAACACCCAAAATGAAGGAAGGAAAGGTTTATTTAACTTACAGTTTGTTTAAGTTTCAGTCCATACTTGGCTGGTTCTGAGGCAGAGTGGCACATGGCAGAGGGCAAATTCTCATGGTAGCAGAGCACAGCAAAAATAACCAGCAAAAGGGAGGAATGGCTGCACGCAGTCTCTTTTTCTCCCTTACATTGTAAACAGTCTGTCCCCACCCAGGGGACGTGTAGCTCTTACACAATCTCCATGCCCTCCTCTTCCACAGGCTCAGGATGTATACAAAGTAAGCACCCTGGCTTCCTGCTGAATCACTCAGTTAAACCTCCAGATTCCCCAAGTTGACACAATGTATCAGCCATAACATCTGGGCTCAGGGCCACAAAATGGAGTCAAAAAGCAAAGCATCCACAGCTGCCTTTGGAACCTGCCCCTCCTCTGCTCAGGACCCTTGTGCCTGTCCAGAGCTCCCCAGCTCCTCTTTGGGCATCTTGCCTATATCTTATTCTCTGTGTTCCCTTACTCCAAGAGGGAAATCCTGAAGACATCAAGGTCTAAAGTAATGCCCTCCAATGGGGAGAGTCCAGCCTCCATGAGTGACTGAGATAGTTTTAACCCATTTCACTTAAACCACATCACATTGGTAGATGCCTGCTGTGCTTGCCTCCAGGTTTACCTTGCCTGGGTGGTGGGGCTATCACAGAATGAAAATGTTGATCTGTGTCTTTTTGCAGCAAATAACTCAGCCCAAGAGCTGGACAATATGAGCAACTGATGTATTGTTATCCTAGTGGTATATGTTCATGACACATAATAATTGCATTCATTTTGGAGAATTGGTGCACACACGTGCTGGATCTTGATCATTTCTCCTCCTTTCCCTCTCTGCCTTCTCCAGATCCTCTTCCCATAGCTACAGTCTATTTCCCTGTTTCTTATTATCTCTCTTTTGCTTTTCAAATTTTTTATATTTTGTGTTTCTCAAGAAAAAACCTTGCGATATTTAATATTCTGTGTCTGATTTGTTTCACCTGGCATTATGGTATCAAGGTCCATGCATTTCTTACATATAACTCAACATTATCCTTCTTTATGAGAGAATAGTGCTCCATTATGCATATATACTGATAGATACTAGAATCCCATAATGGTGCCAGCCAGGACATACTTCTTTGTTTTTCTTCACACCCCAAAAATAAACTTCCTGCTCCCTTTTCATGTCTGAACCAACAATCCCCTAATCCTCTTGAAATAGGACACCTCACCTGCCCATATTAACTCCACCCCCTAGTCCGACCTAGCGAAAACCTGTTCCCCAGCTCCCTCCTCTGAGCGTCCTTTTTTTTTTTTTACATAATTTCTTTTATTTTTTAAAGTGCAAAAGAAAAAGAACAACATCAACAAAATAAAAAAGAGGAAAGCATTAACAAAGAGACACAAAGTAACACAATGACAGTATAATCAAAATTGAATTATAGACAAAGCAACAGGGAACCAACAATGGTTGTTGTATTACATATTGATAACTTCAAAGTGTATGCTCAGGAAAATACATATAGATATACAAGATTGATCAAACAAACAGTCATCAACTATTCCTTACCATAAAGTGACATTAAGACAATAGTGGAACCATGTTAGCCATCCTGCACATATGTACATACATACATACATACATACATACATACATATTTGCCTCTTCCTTTTCTCCTTTCCCTCATCCCATCTGTTCTTTACTTTTGAGCAGATTTCCTTCACACCTCTTAGTTTATATTCCCACCCTCAGGTTCTTACACCAGTGACACAATACATTGCCTGCACATGTACCTCTGATTTATTTCACTTATGAGTATGGTGTCTAATTGTGACCATTTGCCTACAAAGGCCTCAAATCTGTCCCTCTTTATAGCTGAGTAATATTCCATTATATAAAAATGCCACAGTTTTTTAATCCGGTCCTCTGTGGATGGACATTTGGGTTGCTTCCACAATTTAGCTTTACAAATTGCACTGCTATAAACATGGGTGCACATATATCACAGTGATACGATGTTTTCAGATCTTCTGGGAAAATACCCAGAAGGGGAATAGCTGGTTTAAATGGAACCTCTAGACCTAGTTTGCTGAGAAATCTCCAAACTGCTCTCCACAGTGGTTTCACCAGTCTGCAATCCCACCAGCAGTGCAGTAGAGTCCCTATTTCTCCACAGCCTCACCAGCATTTGTTATTGGATGATTTCTTAATACTGGCCAATCTTACTGGGGTGCGATGAAATCTCAATGTTGTTTTTATTTGCATTTCTCAAATGACTAAAGATGTTGAACATTTTTGCATATATTTATTTGCCATTTGTATTTCTTTATCTGAGAAGTGTGTATTGATCTCAGATGCCCATTTCTGGGTGGATCTTTGAATTTGGACAGGTACATGTTTTTAAATTCTTTGTATGTTCTAAATAGAAGACCTTTGTCTGAGGGACAGCCAGCTAGGATTTTTTCCCAATTTGTGGGTTTTCTTTTTACTTTGCTGGTGATTTCTTTAGATGTGCACAAACTTTTCAGTAGGATGAGGTCCCAGTTATTGATTCTTTGAATTATTTCCCTTGCAGTTTCATTTTTGTTCTTGAACTCTCTGCCTCTGAGTGTCCTTGCAGTCTCCTACAACCCTCCCATACCGGCAGTAAAGGCTTGTTTTTATCTCTATCAGTGTCCCTCAGTAGTGCCAAAACCTTGCATATATCGCATTTTCTGTATCCATTCCTCTGTTAATGGGCATATAGGCAGCTTTCATAATTTAGCTATTGTAAATTGTGGTGCTATAAATATAGGTATTGCATGCATCACTGATGATGTCTTTAACTCTTTCAAGCATGTACCCAGAAGAGATATAGTGAGTCAGAAAAACCTCTATTTTTAGTTTTTTGAGGCATTTCCATCCTGAATTCAATAGTGGTTGCACTAGTTTACATTCTTACCAACAATGTAGAAGGGTTTCTTTTCTCCCACAATCTTGCCAGCATTTGTTGTTTTTTGAGTCCTTGATGATAGCCATTCTTACTGGAGTAAAGTGGAATCTCAGTGTTATTTTAATTTGCATTTCCCCAGTGGCCAAAAGTGCTGAACATGTGTGTGTGCATGTATTTATTGGCCATTTATTTATTTTTTTCTGAGATGTATATATTCCTTTCAGTTGCCCAATTTTGATTGGTTCATTTATGGGGGAGTGGGTCTAAGGTTTTTCTGTAGTTGAAAGTCCTCTGTCAAAGGTGTAGCTTGCAAATTTTTTTCTCACTTTGTTAGTTGTTTTCTTCACTGTGCAGAAGCTTTTTAATTTGGTATTATGTGTTCATTCTTGATATTATTTTGTACAATTTGATTGAGAAAATCCTTGCCTAAGCCTGTGTCTTCAAGAGTTTTTCTGCTTATTTTCTAGCAGATTAAGTGTTCCTGTTTTTACATCTGGATCTTGATCCACTTTGATTCGATTTTATCACAGAATGAGAGATATGGGTCTGTATTCATTCTTCTGCACATGGGTAGCCAATTTTCCCAGCACCATTTGCTAAAGAGCTTGTCTTTTCTTCAATATGTATTTTTAACTTCTTTGTCAAAAATCAAATGGCTGAAAGTGCATGGGAGGTTGTTTCTGCACCCTCAGTTCTATTCCATTGGTCAGTACATCTGTTTTTATGCCAGTACCATGCTGTTTTTATTACTATAGCTTTGTAGTGTGACATTGTAGGAAGAGATGTATAATGTATTTTGAAATCCTCTTCATGACAAAGACTTTGTGTTCCAATCTCAGTTTTTAAACCTCCCAATTGCATGTCCTCAGGCAAGCTTGAAAATTTTGGAGGCTCATTTTCTTCATCTATCACAGCAGCATAATGGAGCCTATTTTGAGGATGTTGTGAAAATTCAGTGATCTAATGATTTGCCCTTCTAGTACAGGTGAACATGCACCTCAGGGGTGCTGTCAGCAGAAAGTCCAGCCAGACAGTGGGGAGGTGAGGCTGAGAGTGGTTTGTTGACCAGGCAGAGGTGGAGAAGGCTGGAGGAGGACTTCCAGAAGGACATTTCTTTGCCTTGTGTGGAGTTCAGAGAGCTGGCCATGACCTGCATGCTGGGCCCAGGTGCCTCCTCATCCCTGGCCTGTTCTTGGAAGCAGGCTGCAAGGGAGTGGTAACATACACACCTGGGACTGAGGCAGGAAGCCAGCAGGGTGGTGAAGTAGGTCAAGTCCCTTGCCCAGGGCTGACCGTGAACAAGCTGCAGAGAGAGCTGCAGAACTGGATGTGAACCCAGATGGTGTGACTCGAGAGATGGTGTATAACTGAGGCAAGGAGCTCCAGGAATTAAAGTGCCCACCACCCTCCTTTGCAAGGGAATGGAGAGGGTTAATCAAAGGAGGAAGCCAGTGTACTCCTTAAGGTAAGACAGTAAGGCACCCGGAAACTGGACTGACACCAGGCCACAAAGCAAATGCTGCCCTTGTGCTGGGCTACACTATCTTGGAGGAGCCACCCTTACAGGCGATTATCTGCAGGGCTATCTGTCTATGGGGTCACCAACATCACCACCCTCTCTGGGGCTGCTGTCTGTGGAGCAGCCAGCTGTATTTTCTCCGTATAATAAACTTATTTTAATCATGGAACTGGCCCACATGTGAATTCCATCTAAGCCCTCACGTGAGCAGCTGACAAGACTAGCCAATGACTAAGTTACAACAAAGTCTATGTTGTAGTCAGGCTTTTCAAGGGAATAGATGTAATACAAGGTACATAATTTATAGGACTATTTTGTAATACTCACCCAAAAGGTCATATGCAGAAGAATGCAAAAGATCTGACACACTAGAGACCCAAAGAATCCAGCTGAGGGTCTGAATCCCACAGCAATGTCTTGCATGAGTCCAGCTGAAGACCTCGAGCTCATGGCAGTGTCATCCATGAGTCCAGCCAGAGGCTTAGAGGCCACAATGTCTCATGTGAGTCTGTATCAAGGATCTGCACTGCGAAGGCCCAAAGGCCAATGGTGGAGGCCAGAAAGTCTGAGCCAGCAGGATAAAGAATCTGGGCCAGCAGGCTGAAGTATCTGCCCTGGAGCCAAGAAGTCATGCTCAAGGCAAGGACCAGAGCTGCCCCAAAGAGAACTGTCATCCTTAGCAACAGCGAGGACCCAACCTCCTTTGATGATGAGAATGGCTGAGTTCCTATCAGGAAAGCCAGCATGACACGGAGAATCAACAGTGCACCATCTTCTCCAGTTCTTTTACACGGTTGGCAGCAATCCTCAAGTTGGCCTTCTACACCCAGCACTGTGCTGATTCAGTTTAGCAGGGCATTCAAAGTTGACCATTAGTCAATCCACCACAGTCTAAATGGCTTTATTCATGATTGTAGATTCAGCTAACTTCTTGTTCTATAAAACAGAATAGATTTCCAGGGGGTGGAGCAGAGGAGGTTAACTTTATAGGCACAGGAGGAAAAAAAAAATGACCAAAGAAAACAGAAACGGGACAAAAGCTTGATTTTTCCAAAGTCACTGTTCTTATAGGGTGACAGCAAAGAGAGTGTCCTTAGCACACTGCTCAGGTAGACTGGGCCCCTCCGTATTCCATTCTCTGTCTGCCCTGTATCTCCTGTCTTCTCTCTTTTAAATAGCCCATTTCAAAGTTCAGTCTGGTTACCTGTAAGTTAGCACTAGCGACCCCACTTTAGTCTGGTCTTGTCTGTGCTCAGCACTTCCTGTTGGTAAAATGGCTGGTTAAAAAGATGGAAGATGTCGGAGTCGCGTGGCACTAAATCTTTCTCACAGCGCAAGTGATCAGATGAAGTGTTATGTAAAGCTTGGAGCACATATGTGAACCTGGTTTCACTGCATACAAGAACATGATTCACACAAAGGGAGGATGGAAATGTGGTTTGTGGTTCTCCAAAACAACAGTGTGTGGGGTCACTGGAAGGAGAATTGTGTGATTAGGAAACTCAATGCGTGAAAGCAGAAACAAACACCCCAAAGCCCGAGCATGTAAAACTGGAATAGGAATCTGTAAAACCAGGCCTACTCCAAAAGGGATGAGTTGGCAGATTGCATTGGATCCTTGAAAACTCCTGCAGCCACCTGGCGTGTGATGTAATGTTTCTTGAGCTTTGTTCCATAATATTTGGGGCTGAATTTTTTCCTACCTCTTTGTCAAAAGCAGCGCTTCTAAAAGCTGGGGTGTTTTCTTTCCATTCTTGTTTATACCTTGCCATCCTGCTGTTGACAAGACTGGGCTCTCATGCTTGCCTGCAGTGCTTTCTATTATTGTGTGGTTAGAATTGCCAGCTGCTCTGTTTTGAGGGAGGGGGCATGACATTGCCCCATGGAATCCCAGCCTGGCATGGCTTCTCCCCAAGGAAGAGGCCCGTAGTGCCTATGAACTCGCGACCAACTGTGAAGCTGCACAACCTCGGGATTTAAAATGCTTGAAAGCACTGGACATGCATCTCAGTCCTGAGCTACCCTTCCAGACAGCTTCTTCTGGGGCTGGTGCCTTCTCTTGCTCCTCTGCTCCCACATTTGCCTTCACCTGGACTTGATGTTTCTCACCTGCCAGAGTGGTTGTGATACTGTGTGAGGATGATGCTCTGCTCTGTACCTGGAACAAGTTTGAACTGGAAGCTGGCAGGGGAGACTTGGTTTCCTGCATCAGAGAGTCCACCAGTTGTTTTGTCTGCTGTCAATGTCACTATGAGAGCAGCGACCCCTGGTACCAGTGAGCCTGGGCAAAGTGGGAAGGGTCAGCTCTGAGCCTCTTCCTGTTCTGTCCTTCCAGAAACTCTTACTGACTCCTCTGCAGGGGTCCTTCTCTGCTTCTTCTGCCTCAGTTTACCTAGCTCAGCCCTTCCTTATGGGGCACATGGCGTTTGGTATCAGGTTCCTGGCCTGTATGCTAATTCCATCCCCCAAAGTGTCTGGTCCCAGATGTTGTATCAGGAACAGCATGACCTAATCGGGTCTAATGCTGCACACGCCTGGCTGGCTTGGGGCAGGGTCACCTTGCAGGGTGCACTCTCCAGGGCAGAAGGGGGTGTAGAGAAAAGCACCACTCCAGGCCTCAGGAGACCTAGGCTTTCAATTCTAGTTCAGCCGCTGATTAGCTGGTGACCTTGTGTTAGTTCACGTAACCTCTCTGAATGTCCCTGTGTGTCCTTGCCTGTGTAATAGACTTGAGTCCAAGTGACCCATCCTAAACACTACCAAACTTTCACCTCCCAGGGCTCTGTGATAGTCAAATAGGATGAAGCAGTTGAAAGTTCTTTGTAAATGAGGAAGTGCTATGCAAATGTAAGGTAAGAAGGCAAAATGTGCCTCAACCCCCTCAACCCCCCCAACCCAAGTGTACGTCTTCTTGGCGAAATATGATGATGGAGTGTGAAGCTTCAGCCTGGTTTTAATATTTTCTGTACCATGGTTCATCTGGGCTTGCTTCCTTATCCAGTCAAAAGAATTGTAGTAAGAGGTATAGAAGCTCCTTGACTTCTGACCGGACTATGTTCCAATAAACTCATGATGAAAATATCACAAGCTGAAAATCCATTTAATACCTCTTACCTACTGAAGGCGATAGCCTGGCAACACGGTGATCCACAGCATGGTGAAACGTTGTAAGTGTGGGTGGACTATAATGATGGTGGGTATAAAGTCCCTGAGCGTCGGGCCACTTGGCACTTAGCAAATGTGTAATGAAGCGTTAGTTCCCTTCTCTCCTTAACATGTGCTTTGTGACTTTGGAGTCTGACAGGAGTGTTTCGCCATGTTCTGAAGCTCCCCATGTCTGAGGTACATTCAGGTCACTGAGGCTGGTGTCACACAGCCAAGAGGACTGATGTGGTAGGAAGGTGACGTTAACTCCTGGACATTATTCTCAAAAGCAGAAGTAGGTGCTAATAAACAGAAAGTATCTCGAGGCTGGAACTAGGGGCATGATAGAGGTGGGTAGTGTTTTGGCGTAGAATTAGAGAGTGATCAAAAGTTCAAGATCAAGAGAAGTGACAGTGTACTATTTTAGAAACAATAAATCAAAAACAAAATATCAACACTTTAAGTAAAAGTGTGGTTAGTAATAATGCTATGCAGTTCCAAACTGGAGTCTACAGCAAAAGAAAAAACTCAGCAGTTGTGATCTTGACTATTTAAAACTTTCATGTTTTGTTCATTATGGATGTTTTCCATCTTTATGATTTTAATAATATTTGTTTTAAAAGATGACTTATTGCTGAGTTATTTTTTGGTGCCCCATAAATTTTGTGCCCAAGGTTGTGGGCCACTCAGTTGTCTGGGCCCCTCGGCCCCTGCCGCACTGCAGGTGGAAAGTCTTAGAGAGCTGGCAGGTCCTCAAGGTGCCTGATTCTGCTCTGACCTACTCTGGGGTCTTGTGTTTGGCTTAGGTATAATTTTGTGAAAACAAAGGACTATGCCAGTGGAAAATTCTACATTCTTTCCAGTTAAGTGACTACAATGAAAGATGTGGTCTGGAGAGAAACCACAAACTCTTCACCAGAGCTTGATCTAGGGGCAGTGTTAGCATGGTGTGGTCAGTGTCCTGGGTGCCTGTTTTAGGTCAAGTTTCACAGCACACAGGCCGGCTTGTTTCTTTTTGTGTCATCTGTGGCTGTTTTGATGCCAAAATGGTGACGTTGCTCCATTGCAACAGGTTCCATATGGTCTGAAAAGCTGAAAATATGTACTATCTGGCCGAAGACAATAAAATATTGTGGGCCTCTGACCTAAAGTATTAAAGCACTCAGCTGTTCTTGGATCAGAACTCGGGCTTAGCAATAATTTAGAACTCCAGTTGTTCAGAGATTTACATAACAGGGATTGCAAGAACTTTTAACAGAGACTTCTAAATTTCTATCTGTGAGAAATGGGGAAGAGATCAGAGTTCAGAAGCAAGTAGAGCGGTGGCAGTGGGCAGCTGGGAAGGGTCTGTGTTTGCCAGTGCCCCTTGGTGGCCTACTGGTGGCCCTGTATGGACACCACAGAGACAGGAGACACTTCTGTGTACTCGACATCACCATGGTGGATCCTCAACAAACCATGGATTTGTGAGGAAGTGCATTCATTTGCATTTTCCATAGATGATTCATGGATTTAATGACTTCATCCTGTTAATTTTTAACTGACTGACTCCACTCATAAGGCAGGCAGTGAGTGACATCTGTTTGCGCAGGAGCTGGTTGTGTGGCCTTCAAGGTGGTGTCTGTCTGATGTGAGTGATGGGAGGGCAGCAGGATGTGCTGCGATCCTCCTTGGGCTGGGGTGTGTAGAAGGGGAGGGATATTAAGCCCGAGAGGCTCTGTGTGCTGGTCAGAGGCTTGGACACCAACTGTGTCCAAGCGGGTGGTGACCCCTCCTGTGCTTCAGCTGGGTTTGGAGGGGGGAGGGAAAAAGGGGCGCCACAAATCAGTAGTATACACAAAAATGGAGAAAAAGACAGATCTGAGTGCTGGCCAGGGTGAAACTAACTGATATTCAGCCCCAGGAAAGGGAGGCTCCTGCATTTGGGGTCGAGGTCATTGGAGGCTGGGGAAGGTGTTAAGAGAATCAGAGGTGGAGGAAGCGAGTTTTGGGGGTTCAAAAACAGTGTCTGTTTTCTATGTACTGAATTGGAAGAGGTGTAAGGATGTAGTGGAAAACAAATATGGTAGACGACGAGAGAGAGAGAAGAGGAGGAGGAAGAGGAAGAGAAAGGAGAGGGAATAGGAGAAGGAAGGGGTAAAGCAAGTGCGGTGAGGAATGATGAGAAAATCGGTGCTAGGGATGAAGACTTAGGAATTGTCTGAGAAAAGATCATCATGCAGCCAGACATGAGCAAAGGAAGGAGAGGTGAGTGCTCTACAAACTGCTATGGAAGGCTGTCACATGGAATGCAGGAAAGGGAACTTAGGTCAGCAGAGAGTGACTTTTTAGTATAAGAATGCCCCAATGAAATTTTAAACATGCTTATACCAAAAATTTATTATTGATTTGAAATCAAGTCTAGCCAACAACTCTATTTTATTTGCTGAATCGGTTGGCCCTAGGATGGGGTGATGGCCCTTGTTTCGGGCGTGGTTGGAGCAGGGACCAGGAGGAAGAGCTGGAGGAGAGCGGGAAGGCAGAGCGCAGCTGGGAGAGCCAGGCCTGCCGTGGCGTGGGTGAGGGCCCGTGGGCTTCTGCAGATGCGCGTAGCAGAACCATGGCCACTGCACTGGATACTGGGGAATCTAGCAAAACGGATAGAGGAGCAGGCACGGTGGCACATACTGGTAATCCCAGCACTCTGGCAGGCTGAGGCAGAAGGATGGGACTTGGAGTCCAGCCTTGGCGACTTAGTGATTTAGTGAGAGCCTGCCTTAGAATAAAAAACAGAAAAAGGCTGAGGCTGTAGCTCAGTGTGAAGGCCCTGAATACAATCCCTAGTACCAGACAGAGAGAAGAGAGAAGAGGGGAGGGGAGGGGAGGGGATACAAGAGAAGGGGAAGAGGAAGGGCAAGGGGAAGGGCAAGGGGAAGGGCAAGGGGAAGGGCAGGGAAGGGACGAACAAAAGGAGACCTGGTTGCAATGTGGCCCCTGTCTGAGGAGGTCTGATGAGGAAAGAGAGTTCTGGGGTTATAAAGGGTCCCCAAACAGGAAGTGGCTGAGCATGCTCAGTGGCTGCAGGCTGCCTTCCAGCTTGGGGAAGGGGCCTGAGTGTGAGCAGTGGTGGGAGGCGCAGGGACACGCGATGATGACATGGGGCACGGCGGGGCGGGAAAGGTGAGGGCTCCGCCTCTGTAGGGCAGAGGCTCCTGCTCAGCAGCCTCAAGGGAGGTGGGGGAGGGACACAGCCTCGAGGCGGTGGGAGCAGGACGGGCGGGAGGCTGTGCCGTTGTGTTGTAGTGAGTTGGGAGTGGGCTGCAAAGTGCTCAGTGTTGCCAGGGCGGACCATCCATTTCTCGCGCGCCCGGAGGTTCCCTTCAGCCCATGACTCCTGTGGATCGGTGGTGTGTGGAGCCGCACCCTGTGGAAGGGGCAGGAGCAGAGATACTGGAACCGAGCTGCTGTCTCTGTTCAGGGAGGGGACTCTGGCCATAAGAGGGTCTCCAAACCAGTCCTGAAGGGGCGGCAGGGAAGGCAGCAGTGGGCATCTCGGGGGCGTGGGTGGGGCCTCAGTCTGGAGGCACGTGGGGGCGTGGCCTTCTTGTGTCACAGTCCACACTCCCAGTGTCCCCAGGCCTGCTGTCTAAGAGGGCGATCAGAGGCTCCACACGGGAGAAGATGGGCTGAGAGACACGCGTGTTGCAGTTGCCCGGCCGCTATCCCTGGCTCCTGGCAGGAGCAGGGTCCCTCGGCATCGGGCAGGGAGCGTTTGCAGCTCTGCGAGCTTGGGCCGAGGAAGGGAGAGTTATTTTGGGAGGGGTGGGGCAGTGCTGTCTGCCTGGAGCTCTGGTGCCAGCCCGGCCACCCCCGGAGAACGCTGACGTTTGCAGCCCCCGCTCCGCAGCACAAAGGAACAAATGAAATTCCTAAAAGTAGGCTCCTGCTGTCTAGTTATTTTTAGTCGTTGCTGTTAGTATTTATCAAGCTTTGCGAGTCCATTTGTCCTCCCACCCGTTTCTCTTCCTGCCTCCCTGCGCTGGGCTTAGGACGGAAGGGGCACACAGAGGAAGCAGCTGGTGACCTTGTAGACATGTCCCAGAGAGGTGGGGCTGTGGGTCGTGAAAATGTGTCCTGATCCCTGCCGCAAAGAAAGCCCATGTTCCGTTCCACTGAAGGGTGACTGGCCAGGTGATCGTGAGCTCATTAGATCGTCTGGGAGATGTCACCTGGGTTGAGGCCTGGCTCTGGGAGCTGCGTCAGCTTGTCCACATAGGCATGGAATGTCACCATGCAGGCAGAAATGAGTCAAGGGCCAGGAAAACAAGCAGAACATGGGGGGAAGAAGACACCAGAGGAGAAAAATCCGTGCAAACAGCCAGGGATCTGAGAGAGCTGCAGGGCTGCTGTTGAAGGGGCCAAGGAGGAAACTTGTACCATGGTTCAGGGCTCATGCCCTGCTGGTTCCTTCCACAGCTTCCTGTCCCAGTGCTGTGCCCACTGCCAGGAGCGCCATAGCTCTCTGCCCATGACCTTCCAGACACGTGTGCCCAGGTGCAGGACCTTGCAGGCAAGAGTTCTGTCCATCTGCAGGTTATGGGACTCTTTGCTCCTCACTAATGCACTCAGATTTTAGGGAGCAGAAGGGACTTGTTCCCTCTGCACCTTTGAAAAAATGGGTCAGCATGAGTTTTTGCATTCTTCGATACTTTTCTTGTCATTTTCAGTTTCTAAGGAAATATAAGCGAAATATAAAGAAAACAGCAGAATCAAAGGAATAGAGGAAAGTGTCATGTATTTGTAAATAGAACCATAGGAATGACCCAGTCTGAACAACAGAAAAAATAGGCTGAAAATGAAAAGATACAGGGCCTCGGGGACGTAGAGGAATATAAAGACTGTCTAATTTGAGTATCTTCAGCACCCTGGAGGGAGAGGAGTAGGAGGACAAGTCAAAGAGGCATTCAAAGAAATGATGAATTTCCACATTTGGCAAAAGACATGGACCTGAAGAGTTAAGAAGTTGTTTGAAATGTCGCAAAGAACCCAAGTAAATCTACCCTAAGACATACCACAGTGAATCTCCTAAAAAAGGAAGTGAAAAAAGAGTTCTTGGAAGCAGCAAGAGAGAAATAACACCTTATCTGCAACTGTAACTACGAGGCAGACAGCGGCCTTTTCAGCAGAGAACAGAAGCCAGCACAAGCTGCACCTTCTCCAAGTGCTGGGAGAGGATCTGGCTATGCAGACGTCCACACCTGGGAGATGTCCACACCTGGGAGAGTGCACTCCTGGGGGAGGTCCACGCCTGGGAGAGGTCCACGCCTGGGAGAGGTCCGCTCCTGGGAGATTGCACTCCTGGGAGAGGTCCATTCCTGGGGGAGGTCCATGCCTGGGAGAAGTGCACTCCTGGGTGGCGTCCACACCTGGGAGGCGTCCACACCTGGGAGGCATCCACACCTGGGAGGCGTCCACCCCCGAAGACTGTCCTGCAGGAACAGGAGGAGAGCCAGGCCTTCTCAGGTGGAGAAAGACAGATTTGTCACCAGCAAGCCTACCCTAAGGAACTAGTCAAAGGAGCTTCTTTAAACTAAAAGAAATGACAAATGAAGTAATTATGAAATAAGAAGGAATAATACAAACAGTAAAAATAAGAGAAATCGAATAAACTGTCCTTCTCCTCTTAAGTTTTCTAAATTACGTTTTGTGGTTGAAGCAACAATTGTAATGCTGCCGGGGTGACTCTCAGTGTATGTAGAAGAATTTTTTCTTTTTTTTTTTTTTTTTTTGTGGTACTGGGGATTGAACTCAGGACCTTGTGCTTGCCAGGCAGGCACTTATTCTACTGAGCTGTATCCCCAGCCCTCAGTGTATGTAGAAGAAAATGGCAGAATTATTTTATGAATGAGGGAGAGTAAAAGACGATCGGAGACGTGTAAGGGTTGTACTTGAACTGGTGAAACATTAACACCAATAGTCTCTGATAAGTTATAAATATTTACCGTATTTTGAAAAGCAACCACTGTAAAAGCTAGGCAAAGAGATCTGTTCAGAAACACTATAGATCAATAAAAATGGAACCTAAGAATGTGCCAAGTACTCTTAATAAGGCTTACAGATGAAAATAAGAGAAAGTACAGAACAAAACAGGGCAGCCTTTAGCTCAAGCATATTGATAATTACATGAATGTTAAGTAGTCTAAAAAAGACAAAGATGAACAGAATGGGTTTGAAGAAAAACCTCCACGTATGTGCTGTCTATAAGAAATTCTCTTCACATGTAGCAATGTATGGGGTGCGTGGAAAGACACTTTCTGTGCAGACATCACTGCAAAGAAGGTCTGGGTAGCTGTATCAGTGTCCCCAAGGGCAGGGAGGGGTGTTATGTAATGATAAAAGGCCCACTCACCAAAAGGACGTAGCACATGTACATATTTTGCAAGTGAATCTGAAATTTGCACCAAACAAGAGAGCTATAGGATATGACAAAGAAAACTGAAAACTGAAAAAACACACAAACCTCCAGTCTGGGTTAGAAACTTCTTTATGCCCTGCTTAGCAACTGGCGGAACAATTAGAGAAACCCAGCAAGCAGAGAGGACGTAATGCCACTGTCAGTGACTGGGTCTGATTTATACTCATAGAATTGGCACAGCAGCAGAGCAGACATTACATCCCAGCATTCACAAAATATTTACCAAGAGAGGCCATCAAGTACAAAGCAAGTCTCAAAAAATTTAAACAGATAACATGAGTGTCTGCTAGAAAAGTGAAATGGAATCTACAAAAACAAAATAACTTCTAGAACTAACAACAATTCAGTTAGGTTGCAGAATATAAGATAAACATATAAAAATCAACCATACATATTTCCATATACTAGTAATGTACACAGGAATACTGAAATAAAATATACAATATAGCTTATAATCACTAAAACATGGAATATGTATGTATGTCACAAAACATTTGTGGGATTTGTATAGTGAAAACTACAAAATGTCAGTATAAGGGATCAAGGGATATTTAAATAGAAACATACCACGTTGAGAGATTTGAAGACTCAGCATGGTACTCGAGTTCAGGTTAATAAAATTTTTATTTAAAAAAATCTTAGCAAGATATTTGGAGATGTAGGCAAGATCATTTTAATATTTATATGAAAAAGAAAAGAAAGTAGAGTGTCTACAACAACTTCAAAAATGGATCACTAAGCCTGATTTCAAGGTTTATATAGCTGCAATAATCAAGACTTTATGGAATTTGCAGAGAGAGACACACAATGATCAATGAAACAACAGAGAATATGGAACTAGTCATACAGAGTTACTGTAGTTAATTGAGTTTTTACAATGGAGTGAAAGCAGTTCAGCAGAAGAAAGAAAGGCTTTTAAACAAATAGTGCCAGAGCAATTGGATATCCATAGCTGAAAATAAAAGCAAAAAGCAATGATAAAAGCAAAAACTAAAAAACCCACATACACCTTATACAAATGAACCATAGTGTAGGGTTTTTGTTTGTTTTTTGTTTGTTTTGGTACTGGGAATCAAACTCAGGACCTTGTGCTTACCAGGGAGGCATTTGTGCCACTGAGCTATATCCCCAGCCCACAAATGGACCATAGATTTAAATATAAAGCATAAAATTATAAAACTTCTAGGAGAAAATATAGCAGAATCTTCATGACCTATGGGTTGCTGAAGATTTCTTAAATATATGTAAAAGAAAAAAATTGGACTTCATTCAAATTTAGAATCTTCATTTTATGAAGAACTGTTAGGAGGATGAATAGTCAAGCTATGGACTGGAAGAAAATATTTACAAAACACACACCTGACCAAAGACTCACATCTCAACTCTATGGAGAACTCAAAATCTCAAAATTCACGAGGGTTTCTTTTTATAAACCAAACAATCCAACTAGAGACCACGCAAAAGGTACAGATGGACATTCTGTATGACTTTTTTTTTCCTTGAAGCTTCAGTTTTTATTTTTAAAATTATAATTTTCCTTGTCTCCTTTTTACCCATATATATTTTTCCTATCCCAATTCATTTCTCCCCCTGAGACTTTGATTGCTTATTCTTAAGGGCTATAGAAGGCCCAAAGATCTGCCTTCTTACACCTGCTGCAGGTTGAGGAGGGGCGTGCCCCTACCTGACCAGGGGTTGGGAGTCCCACCCTGACTGCCCTAGAGGAAGCAAAGGAGGATGGGTTCTGCTGTTTGATGAACCATCATCTTCTGGTAGTCTGGAAAAGAACACAATCATTAGCAAGTCAGGGATGCCTAGCTCTATTTTACATCCATGTTAAGTAGGTGCCAAAAATTGTCTCTTAGGGACTGATTTGCAACATTTCTTGATATAACCTGAGTACTGGTCTTTTGTTTGCTTGTCATTGGCTTTTCCTTTTCCTTGTTTTATTGGACTTTCGAGAGACCAGCGCTCTTGATACTACAGTTGCAAATTTACTAAACTTCTTATGGTTAACACGTTTGCTCCTTCAGAAATCCTTTCCCATTCTGAGATCAGAAAGATGTTTCTGTTCTATTTTCCTCTACAAGTTTAAGCCCTTAGCTTTTCACAGTGAAAGCCGTGCTCCCACTGGAATTGATCTTGGGTGTGGGTCCCCTTGGCTGAATAAGTGGTTTTAACCTTCTTGAGAGCTCTGCTATCTTTTAGTAGCTGAGCAGATGAGAAAATCCGGGAAAAACCTTCTCTGCCGCAGGACTTGGGTGAGGGCAGCCTTGCAAGATACTTTGTGAACATGATGGAAGGTCCCTTTGCTGTGGTCAAGGCATCTTTGCTATAGTTGTTTTGCAAATGCTAGAGTCCAGTTTTAAAGACAGTTGGAAAGACAGCGAATCCCCTCTTGCCATAGGAATTCTGAGCATTTAAACAGGTTGTAGTTGGGGAGAAAACATACATTAAAATGTGTATTTGTGTAGTATTCTGAGCATCGGCTCTCCTTCAGAAAGGCAGTGCTGTTTACTGGAACTGTCACTGGACAAAGGTTCAGAGGTTTACGACTTGATCAGTGTTACTTGGTAAGGAAGCCAGTTTGGGGTTTTTTTTTTTTTTTGAGACAGGGTTTCTCTGTGTAGTTCAATTGGCCTTGAACTCACTAAATAGCCCAGGCTGGCCTTAAACTCTCGGTTAACCTCCTGCCTCAGCCTCTGAGTGCTGGGATTACAGGCTGTGCCATCATACCTGGCCTTTAGGGTTATGTTCAGGGGCTGTGACAAGAACCCTGCCATAGTGGCATAACCAAACAGAATGGCCTTTCTCAACAGGACAGCGCAGGATAGGGCTCCTTTCAGTTTAGGGTTCTCAGTGTGCGGCTTTGTCTTTGTGCTTGTTACATCATAACTGCAGGACAGAGCTCTTCCTCTAGCAGCCCCAAACCTGTTTCAGGCACAAAGCAGAGATGGGCACAGGACAAAAATTGAAGCCAGATTCTTCCTGAAGAGCTTCCCTGGTAGCCCTACTCCTGTTTGCACCTCCAGGGCCAAGACTCTTTTACCTGTTCTTCATCCTCAGCTACAGTTGTGGCACAGAAAATTTCTGCCTGAACACAGTGAAGGTTCTGGAAGGAGAAATGGTACGCTGGACCTTGGCGGCATCTGTCCACTGTCTAGGCTTCCATCAGGGATCCCTGTGCAGCCCTGGCAGGACACTCTGGGTGGCGGAATGGAAGATCAAAATGCAAGAGTACTTCAAACTCTGCATTTTGTAAACTATTCAAACTGTGCATTTTGTAAACCAGTGGGGATTCCGAGCAGTAGTCTCAATAGCAAATCCAAAGTTCCACTAAACGTAAATCCTTGGATAACCAATGTCTATTGAGTCTTGGCTTGTTCTCTTTCAGACGCGTTCTCTGATAACCCAAGTGGTCGTGTTTTTATGGTTACACTTTCTCAAATGTCAGTCTTGGGGTTATTTTCAAGCATTGTTGTGGACATTTGTTGAATCATTTTTATAATGTCCTAGTCCCCTTTTCCCTTCTTCAGAGATCCTCAGATGTTTCTCTATGTGAGTTTTACTTAGGTTGTCCCTTCATTCACCTCCAGGGACAGCCCTGAATTAGTTTAAGCCACTTAGTGTAGTAAGCCCCAAAGAATAGTGATTGATGAAACCCTGAATCTCTGAGTGCCCCATTACTTTTTGTGGACTGCTATGAAACTGATGACCTCTTAGATGATGGATACACAATCTTCAACTGTTGCAGCCACTTCTTTTTGGTACCAAGAGGAAAGTAATATGTTATGACTTGAATCTAGAATGTACCCTGAAAGGCTCATGTGTTCGGAGGTCAGAGGTTGGCCTCGTGGAAGGTAACTGGATTGTGGATGCTATATCCACTATCCTACTGATGAATTTGTAGCTGCTATGCTATTCGGAGGGACCTGCTTGCAAGAGGCAGGTCCCTGGGGTGTGACCTGCAGACTTTATCTCTGTTCTTGGCTGCTCGCTCTCTGCTTCCTGGCTGCCATGGTATGAGCTGCTTTCCTTTGCTGTGCTCGTTGGCCATGGCATTTCTGCCTCGGAGCTGCCAGGTGCATGTGGACTGAGCCCGCTGCCAACGCAAGCCCCTGTCCTGTAAGTTTTGTGTCCTAGTGACATGAAATGGACCAAGACAAAGCTGACTGTGAATTCAGTGCCCTGGGAATTCCTGTCAAGGGAACTGCAGAGAATCAAACGATATAGCAAACTTCTGCCTTCCCAGAGCCAACTGTACTTCTGTTTTATTCTTTCCCAGCTTAATAGACCAAATAATTTCCATGTTTTTTTAATCTGTGTTTCTGTTAACTATATCCAAAAGATTCTTGAATGATGATTTCTGTATCCATTCCAGAAAAAATTAAAATTACTTTATTATAGAATTTGTTTAGATGATTTGTATATTTTAGGTAACATATGTATGTATATATGTATATAATTTACATACTAAAAAAGTTTATTCTGAAGCGTCTAGTTTTTCCGGAATTGAAACCACAGGCCTGAATGTAACTAAGGTCATTTGTGCAGTAATAATAGGTCTGCATAGCGTCTGTTGGAAGCATTTCAGGCTGTGAAGCGCTGGGCCCCATTGCTGCTCCATGGGGGACTATGCCTGTTGCTTCTGTGGTACCAGACTCACCCTTGAATACTTTGAGCCAAACATCAATTAGGCTAAGATTTACCCGAGTTCTTGTAGGTGTGTTTCCTGTTTCCTGTTTGCAAGGGCAACTACAGAAGAAATAAAAGTAACAACCTTACCTCAACTTTTTCCTGCGGTGTCAGATGTTCTAGCAGTGCACTCATGATGTATGATCTCCATTGCAGGGCTGTTGTCTTGCTGCTGCTGCAAGCTGTTGTGACACAGAGCAAGGCTTGGAGATCCGAGCTGCTGCGGGGCTGCACACTGTGAGTTTTAAATTTTTAACCTCTTGAAATACACGGGTGTTTGATGGTATAAATTGTGATTCAGAAGGCAAAGGTATTGTATCCTTGTTAGGTTGCTGTGTGATTGTTTTTGTATTTGGTGAAGAGAAAATAATAGCTTACCTCTGTCGTGCCTTGGGGTACCCGTATGCGTTTTTAATTATTGATGGATTTGTATGTTACTGAAAAAAAGCTCTACACCCATTCTAATTTTTATTTTTTTTATTTATTTTATTTTATTTTTATTTTTTTATTTTAGAAACATAAAAGTACAAAAACATATTGACAAACAGACACCAATTATCATAGAAAATAGTACAATCACAACTAATCTATAGACAAGGTGATATGGTCTCAACAGTGGTTATTGCTTTATCCATTCTAATTTTTAGAAAAATTCCTGTTCTTCGGTGACTGATTAAATGCAAACCTTATGTAAGTATTAGGGAGATTTACTAAAACAAAACAAAACAAAACAAGAGATATGGTAATGAGTTCATATCTGGCTTGTTGCTTCCTGGAAACAAAGGTAGTCTGTGCCTCTCTTTACTTCCAAAGCCACTCATTTGGTGTGGAAAATTGAAGAGGCTCTTGTGCAGCCAGTGGATGTCACGTTTTCTAACTCAGCAGTGATGCTTTTGAAAGTCTGTGATAGTATCACTAGGGCAGCAACACCAGTAGTACTGAATTTCCTGTTAAGATAGGTGCATTATTACTTTCCTAATTTGTTCCTATGAGTCTCAAAGGCAGTCTCATTGATTATTTAGGAAACTGGCTCTTCAGGAAGGAAAATCTACTGCTGTATGAATTTCTTGGAAATTTTTCAAAATAAGCTAATGGCCCCAGATGAGTGGCAGCAGAGATTTATAGATAATGTGGCAGGGCTTAGGCCCCAGTAATACTTTCTATGCCTGTTGGAAACAAAGTGTGACTATTAATCTAATATCTTTTTGGCCAAATAGTTTTGTATAAGGAACAGATGGCAAAAATAAAATGGAAGCAAGAAGAAAACCTTTTAAACATTTTTTGGTTATATTACAGGGAAGGGAGCTAAGCTGATGCAAAATGAAACTTAAATGTACTGAGCTTTTTTTTCATTCCACCCCTCCGATAACTGTCTATGGTTTGATTATTAAATGAGCAACATGGCTTATCTGCTTGTAACAGCAAAGTGACAGTGAAGGTGTTTATTCCAAATTGGATAGGTCAGATCTTTTAATGAAATCTATTGAACAGTAGTAAAATATTTGAAGACATATTAAACAAGAGCTTGATTTTTCCCATGGTGATGTTGAGAACTGGCTCTCAACCCCACTTCTCTTGGAGTAACTGTGTGTTTAACTTGGTTGAGATCAGGGAGCCTGAGCTCGCTCTTCCTGCGATAGTTTGGTTGAATGCCTGTGGATGTCATAACCTTAGATATGGCAGTGGCCTTTGGCTCTTTCTGCCATCAGACTAAGCCATTGTAGGAAAAAGTGCATTCTTGCCTAACAATAACAAAGCACGACCAACATGTGAACCTTTCCTTTGATGTGAAGGTGTAGAGGATCAAGGTGGTGTTATTGGCTTCTGCTCCTTTATGTCCCTACTCAAGCACCCAGCCCCCCCTCCTGTGCCTTAGATCTTGGGGACAAGTGGCTCTTGGCTGTAGATTTCCTGCTCGTGTGAGCCTGGAATAAGCTCTGCTTCATCTCTGGTTTATGTGGACTGAGCAGAGGTCTCGGGAGTCTGTGGTGCATCTTTGTCGCACCTGCCAGACCAAAGGAGGAAGACATAGATGAGCAGTTGGCAGAGATGTCCCTGGGGCAGGGAGGAAGCCCTCCTGGGTGGGTGACTGCTGGCTGGAGAGTGGTAGAGAAGCTGGACCTTCTTAGCAGAGGTTCAGTTGCCCAGTGGGGACTTTCCAGTAGAATTGTGAGAGTCAGCAAGTTTTCTCCATATTTCCTGGGATTTGTGGAATTTTGTGTAAGAAATCCACATACTCTTAATAAAAAATTGTTGCCTGGTGACAGAGATTTCTTTTCAAGTGAAGCATGTGAATAGACGCTGGGTTTCTGATTATTAGTGATGTCCTAAGTTCAGCCAGGATCATCTTGCCTGGATCCCCAAGAAATCTATGCTGTTCTCCAGGGCTTTGCAGATGGCCAGCTTTTCTGTCACAGAATGTTACATGGAATTGCACTTTTCTGCAGCTTTCACAACCTCGCTCCTTCTCTTTTTAAAAGTAATGAATGACGTTTTAATCCTCTGTGACTGAAAGTGCACTGCTCTTCATTTTCAATGTCCCCTGATCACAAAACACCTACCTCTCCACTGGAACACCCTTCACTCGAGGTATGATGAACTGCGTTTCTCACATACTGAGAGCACACTTGATATATCCAGAGGACGATTAATGGCTGCTTCCAGATGTTCCAAATGCGGCACAGAGACAAACACTGATCATCCACGTAATTGATTCCTTGTCAGCTGTTTTCCACTCAGTCATGCGCTTAATGCCAAAACAGCTAATAAATCCAGTGAGAAACAAAACTGACTGCCTTTCTGTTATTATGTAGAAAAAGAATAGAAAGAGAGCAGTTGGTTTCCCAGCAATTTTGCAACAAGTCCCCTTAGTGTTGTGGAGATGTATAGAGCGTAGCTTGCAGTAGATCAGTGATGCTTTCAGTTAACTGGGAAGTGTTGGTTGAGACCCGGGGGAGACAGCTAGCAGGTAACATGCACTCACACATTTGGTAACAGATACTGTTCCTTGAAATACAGTTCACTTATTCACTCACTATTGATGGAGCGTTGACTTTGTGACAGGCACATGCTAAGTGATGGTGGACAGAGGAGCAGAAAGACATGATTTGTGCCCACCCTAAGTCGGGTGATGTGGGGGGGTCTTCAATGTCCCCTGTGGGCTCACATGTGGAAGGCTTGGTCTCCGGCCCATAGTGCTTTGAGCGTAGTTCGACCTGTAAGGGCTGGCGCCTCCTGAGGCAATTGAGTCATTGAAGGTGTGCCCTTGAAGGAGATATTGGCACCCCACCGTCTTCTCTCTTTGCCTCCTGGCTTCTATGAGGTGAGTGGCTTCTTCCACTATATTCTGCCATGATGTGCTGCCTGCCCAAGGCAGTGGGACCAACTAACTATGGACTGGCATGTGTGAAACTGTGAACTCTATAGACCTTTCCTCTTATAGGTTGGTTTATCACAGCTGTTTGTCTTCTTCATGGAGAGTTGGCTAACACAGGTGGGGCTGCAGTGGAAGATGATAATCAAATAATCACACAAGATGTTTAACAAGTGTGATAGATGAGGACTCAGATGGCAAAAAAGAAACCAGTAACAGGGAACCATGAGAGTATGAAATACAGTCCTGACACCTTATCCTCTGTGGCTTAGGACAGGTGGCCCTCAAGGGTTCTGCAGGTGCTGGGGATGGGCAGAAACATCTTCTGTGCCAGAGCCCTGGGGTAGATGCATTGCTGGAGAGTAAGGAGCTATGGGGCAGGGGACAGCCAGAGAAGTGGTAGGGATCAGCAGCAGAGGGAAATGAATGAAAAGTGTGAGCGGTTTATAACAAGGAATGAATCCTGTTGTCTCCTGTCATTTGTGTAAAAATAAAAGGAGTTTGCACTTGTACTGTGGCTCTGCTGTTTGAGAGAAAGTATTCATTCATTCATTCACTCACTCACTCACTCACCAGTCAGCCAATAAGGAGACAAACATCTCTGTTCGCATGGATCTTAAATTCTATTGGAGCAGGCAGATAACATGCCAATAAGCAGAAACAGAGTGCTCACAGCAATTTTCATTTATAAGGAAGTAGCACAAATGAGCTTCAGATGCAATATAAATATCGTACTTTGACTGAGAGTGGTTACTCTTCTGTTAAATGAAATGATACTCTCTGCTCTAGCAACCCTGAAAGGAGGCTAAGGGCACATGCTCTTCATAGTACCCAGTTCACAGACAAAGACATTGGTGACAGTCCAAGAGGAAAACAGAGGGGAACTGTGGGATCTAGTTTATTCTTGTTTCTGAGGAGCTATGGTGTTGTGTCCTCCTTTCACCTCCCACCTTGCTCTGCAGTGGTGGGACAGGAAAGCAATGCAGGTCTCTGTGGAAATAACCGATTTAGTGCTGAGAAGGATCTGAGAGGCAGAGCAGTTCAGTCTTTCTTCTTACAAGAAGAGCATGGTACACCTGAGCAGACACTTGATACAGCTTATAGATTTGGCACATTCGCCATCCCTAAGAATGGTTCACATCTTAAGTCAATGTCCATATTTAACTAATATTTCTTTCCTGCATTCCCATCCTAAAACCATCATGACGTATCACTCAGGAAGTACTACATCCCTGGAACCTCCTTTGGGGTTTTCAGTGGGACCTGTCTCCCCTGCAGATGAATTTCTCATGGTGAAGTCTGAATATTGCCCAGAAAGCATTACTGTTATCAAGCCAGAGCAGCTGTGAAGTTCACCTTCAGGTCTTGGTTGCAGAGGTCAGACAATTTGATGTAAGGGGTTTATTGTATCAGTGGGAGATGCCATGACTGCCTGCTTTAATCTTTAAGAACTTATTTCTTTCTCACTTTCAGAGTGTATGAGTCAGTGATTATTTCTGTCTGTGCTGTCTTAGTCTATTTGGGCTGCTATGGCAAAATACCACAAATGGTGTGGCTTGTAAACAGCAGAAACCAATTTCTAATAGTGGTGGGGGCTGGGGTGCCTCAGCCCAAGGTCAAGCCACTCCAGTGTCTAAAAGAACCTGTGCCCTGGTACACAGATGGTGCCCTTGTACCTTGGCCTCACGTGTTGGAGGGGTGGCCTTTGGAAAGGCATTTTAGCTCATTTTAGCTCTTGAGGTTTCTGCCTTGGGACACAATCACTTTTCAAAAGCTTTGCTTCCTGGTTCTATCACTTGGAGGTCAGGATTTCAATGTATGAATTGTGGGGGGTGGGTCAAAATTAAGATCACAGCATACACCAAGAGTCTGTTTGGGAGGAAACTATGGGGTGGTATTTGTGTGACTCTTCGATAGAATCCCTTGGGAGCATGAAGGGCATTTGGAAAAGATACTTCTACTGCAAGGGGCTGTCCTGGGCAGTGTGGGAGGTTAGCAGCATCCTGGCACCCGTAGTCCATGACTGCAGTCATGATAACTCTAGACATTGCCAAGTGTCCCCTGGGAGGGACAAAATCACCCTACATCATTGCCTTAGTATGTCACGACCAGTGACTCAGAACGGCAAGTTTTAGCTTTGTACTGCAAACGTGTCCAGTTCTAAATCCATAGCTTTGAGCCTAACAGGTTGGTGCCTTTAAGGTTCTATGGTTCTTACATCACAAATAAAAATAATATGGCGAAACCAGAATTAGAAGACTAACTAATTAGATATTTACACAAACAAATCTGTGAAACGCTCACATGGGCATGTTTTCCTGGGGGCTGTACCCTTTGAGAGACTTGTTTCACTTGTTAAAACCTTGTATGGTTTCACCGGTTTCACCCTGCAAGTTTAAAACTTACTTAGTGGTCTGACTGACTGTGTTTTTAAAGATACATCTATGGGACACGTACTGTTGTACAAGACCTCAAGTCAGTCATCTGGTCATCTGCAAACATTAGTAGCCTTTTGATGAGACATAGAAATGTAAATGGGGTGTATTGATTGAGGTCAACCCAAGTTTTGTAGGAACCTAGGTACAGCAGAGAGAAAAACAACACTTTTGTGCCTGTGGGAGACAATATTTGACATTTTAGTGTGAGTTATTTTAACAGTATATTGGTGTAATGTTCCCACAATATCTGTGGTTTAATCAGAGTTCCTGAAAATGGGAAGAATATGTTCTGTCACTGTAAACTAAGAAATAGCATTGTAAGGTCACTTTGATCATCCATGAATAGCTCTTTCAGGGTGGTGTTTACTACTATGTGCTCCAGCGCCCAGGAAGACCTAAGACTGCACACGTTTCTGGACATATATGACACCATTAAGGACATTATTTTTAATGTTCTTACTGTGATTTACCTCGTTTCAAGGCCTCCTGTCTCAGAATGTTACGTGCAGTTCAAAGGAAGCCAGTGTTATTTGTATTTAAATAGAGCTTCCTGTGGGTCATTGTCCTGATCAGGGATACTTAGGGATTCCTGTTATCTTTGCTACAGTGCTTTGGAGGAACTAGACTAAGGCTTCTCAGACTCTGTGAGAAGGGCTATGCTTATTTTTAAATTTCCAGTTGGTCACAAAGCACTATGGGTACTATTGTCGGGGACCAGGTTGGGTCCACCACATAAATCTCAGCACAGAACTCTGTGGTGCCCAGACCACCCTGCCCTGCACACTTGGAGCTGCAGTGACGTTGCCTGGGGTCTGTGTCTAAAGCAGGACTTGAGATGACCCCTGGCTCTCATCTGCTGAGCCTGGGCTGGCCCACTGCCCCAGGTGATGAGCTCCGTGAGGACAAGGCCTGGGTCAGCTTCTTTTCCTCACTGTAATGCAGTATTTGGCATTGCCTGTCACACAGGGATGGCCATGCTACAGGCAACGGCACCTGTCTGCAGGTAGCATGGATCACAGCATGATTGCATTTTAGCATCAACAGGATGTTCATGCCTTGACTATAACAGAGATTAGGAGTGTATGACACTTTTGGCGGTACTGGGGATCGAACTCAGGACTCTGCGCTTGCTAGGCAGGCGCTTATTCCACTGAGCCATATCCCCAGCTGTATGACACTTTTGGAGGGACTTACTTTATTTTAAAATTTTTTTGTTTGTTTGAGACATAGTTCAGGCTAGACTTGGATTCAGGATGTATGAAATCAAGGTTGGTCCTGAAGTTGTGGCAATCTCCCTGCCTCAGTCTCCTGAGTGCTGTTATTGCAGGCCACTGTATCCAGCCGGCTGATTTATTGTAAAAATATATGCTGTTTAGTATAAAACCTACCCACATAAATAACCCTCTCCCCTACTGCTTGCTTGAGTTTTACAAAAGGAAGATCAATAATTAATTCTATTTTACTAGATTGTTGCAAAAAGTCACTTGATTCAAGTTCACTTATATAAAATAGGAGCTTAAAAGAAATCTAAAAGCAGTTAGCCTTTAAACAGCAGTATTGTCTGAGAAGAATGTGTTTCTAGTGCAAGCAACCCCTGCCACTGGGCCAGGAACTGTGGCACACACCTGCAGTCCCAGCATTCGGGAGGCTGAAGCAGGAGGACTGCTGCAAGTGTGACGTGAGCCTGGGCTACATAGTGAGATCAAGGCCAGCCTGGACTACATAGTAAGACCTTGTCTCAAAACAGATAAACAAAGACCCCCCAACCACACAAAACTATATTTAAAACTTTAATTAGGTTCATTTTATGCCACCCAAAGGAATACATTGAAATTTTGAGTAACCTAAGAGAGCATTTCTGAAAAATGAGAGTCATATGGAGTTGGTTTAGCATCTACCATGGTCATTCCTACTGGAAAAAACACCTGAGGCATGAATACTATTTTTCAAAATTTGAAATATTAAAGCTGGCATGGTTGCACATGCCTGTAATCCCAGTACTCTATAGGCTGAGGCAGGAGGACTACTGTGAGTTTGAGGCCAGCATGGGCTACATAGTGAGTTGCAGGTCAGGCTGAACTACATAGCAAAACCCTGTGTCAAAAAACAAAAACCCAACTGTCCCAAAAAAGCCAAAAGTAAAAAAGTGTAAGATAGAAGAAAGACAAAGAAAATATAAGATATTGAGAATAAATTACTTGACAGTGCTATTAGAAGATGCATTTCTTTCAGGTAGTTCCAGAGTGTCTCTCTGAAGTGGTCAGAAGTTTCAGTTGAAGGCTGGGCATGTTGTGTCACCCACCTGTAATCCCAGCACTTGGGAGGCTGAAGCAGGAGGATTGCTGTGAGTTCAAGGCCAGCCTGAACTGCATAGTGAAACTCTGTCTCAAAAAGACAAAAAAAAAAAAAAAAGAGAGAGAGAAAAAGAAGTTGCAGTTGAGTGCTCATATGTTTCATCGAGTGCTTCATTGTATTAGAGTGAACAGCCAAGGAAAACAAAACGGTTTCCTATGTTTTGCCCACGCTCTATAGCTACTTACTTTTCAATGGGACACTTTTTATTTCTGGGAAACACATGGCATGTGACCAGAACTATAATTAGTAACAGTTTGATGTTATAGGAATTCAAAATAGAGCATCTTCGAGCTTTATTAGTTCAGTAGCTTTTTCTGAAATGTCAAAGTAGCAAACAAACGCCAACTGTGCATTCCGGTGTCAGCTTCTTTTTTGTCTTCTGCTCCAGCAACCTTTGCCTGTCTTGATGGGAAGTGTTTGAAGACTTGTAAGAGTCATTAAAGAACCTCAGACTTTCCCATAGGAGACTCACCATCGAGTTCTCCAGGTCAGGGGACTTGGCAGGACCACTTTCGCTTGGTGTTGAAAGCCATTGGCAGCCAGGCATGGTGGTGCATGCCTGTAATCCAGCACTCAGGAGGCTGAGGCAGGAGGACTGTTGTAAGTTTGAGGCCAGCCTGGGCTATAAAGTGAGCTCAAGGCCATCCTAAACTGCATAGCAAGACCCTGTATTAAAAAGACCTCCCCCCCAAAAATGAAAGCCATTGGTTCTGTGTAGGCTGGTTATTCAAAGAATGTAGTTGACCCATCTTGTGTTATTAATGCAATTGCAAGACTAAAAGTGCAAGCTTTCTTCGCAACATGCAAAATTGTATGTATTCTTTTGAGCAGCAGCAGCAATGAGTAGTATGTTTTATTGTAATGTTGCAAAGCACTGCTTTGCTGGAAAAGGCAGGTCCTGGCATTCTGAAACTCCGCATCAGTGAACAATTATAGAGACTGTGTCTAAAAGGAAACAATTTACTTGAAGATGATGGAAAAGGAAGAAGAGGGAGAGAGGACAGGCAGCTAGCTACTTGCACAGGGAAGGAGAATTCGAAAGTGAATCGCTCTCTGGCCACCAGCCGGTCTTGTAAGGTTTTTTTCTTCCTGTGTAGGCTTCCGGAATCTGATTGGCTCTCTGACTTGTCTTTCATTCTAACCTAGGATTTCTTTTAGTCATGTGACCTTTCCCTGGCCCTTGGTGGAGGCTAAGATTAGGGTTGTGTGACCTTAGCGACAGGTTATTTAGATTTAAGGGTTAAGGGATAGTTTGTGATTCTTATGTTAATTGCTCTGGTTGGGCCTTCCCAGAGCTAGTTTCACCTTTGTCTTCCTAATTGCCAGAGTCTACCTGCCTTTCCCTTTTGAGTCCGGCCACAGAGGTCAAAGTTGTCTATTAAATTTTTAATAAAGCTCTGTGAGGTCTTTGTACTACTTTTTCCCTACCTACAGGGGCCCCTGTCCCTACATTATGAAGTCCCGGTGGATATTTTCGTTTTCCTTTCCCATATTGTCCATTCCTGTGAGTTCTGCAGCTCAGTGCAGTGGGTTTAGGTGTCTCCTGAAAGCTCAGCCTAGAACTGCAAGGAAATTAGGCTATAAAGGAGAAAAAACAGTGAAGCGTTCCTGGAGCTTGTGGGTTCTTTATAATGTTTCTATTTTCACTACTGGCAAATATATTGCTGTGGCTGTATCACTCCTGCAAGATGTGGGCACCTGCTGTCACATTGTGTGGGCCATTCTAGTCTTTTAGGCAGTAGGTAGAGTCCTTAAGAACCCATAGTGGCATAATCCTGATTCCCTCCCAACCAATAGGCAGTGCTTTCGCTAATAACAGAGCTAGCACTCCCTCATCCTTTGCACGTCACCTTGTGTGTTGGAGAACAAGTTGCTGTCTGGGAGAATTCCATCAGGATGGACTAACACACAGCCCTCCTTTCTTCTTCAACTGTGTGTCTGAGATCACAACTGTGTGTCTGAGATCACAACTGTGTGTCTGAGAACCCTGGCATTCCTTGGCTATTTTCCCATCCTCTGCTCCCGAAGTCATCTTAGCTTGGTCTCTTAAATCCCGATCAGCACTAAGAAGAGCAAGAAGCCAGAGGGGATAGGACCAGCTTGCAAAAAACATCTATCTTTGAAGAGGCTTGAACAATTTGAGAGGAAAGAGGGACCAAGCCCCATTGTAAAGGTGATGTGGAAGAATCAGACCACTGCTGGAACAGAGGCTGCCATTTGTAGTGGAGGGGAGAAGTGGCTTATTAGGACTGTCACCCTGTGATTGACATCTATTTAATCTCAAGACATGTGGCCGTACTTCAGGGACATGAGTCCGTGAGAGGGTGGATTAATTCTTTGTCCTTCCAGGGAAGGGTCCTGGGCATGTGTGCATGTTCCTGTGTTTCAGTGCCTTCCCCTCCCTTGGCTTTGGTTTTGCTGTATTGTGTCCTAGAATCACTAATTAATGATGGACCCAGTTCCTTCTGTGGGTTTGATAATTGGATGTTTTGAAAAATTGCCCCATGCTGGCTTAAATAATGAATAGAGAATTAAAAGGCTGAGAGGTGCTGAGAAAGATAGAGACCACAGTGGTCATGGAAATCTGGTAAAAATCTCTCAAGATAGCTGTTATCCCAGTAACTAGGGGAGACAGCACGCTGGGGCAGAGAGGTTGGAAAAACATACTCACAGGAAAAGGATGAAAGGGACAAAGTTGGCGAGAGAACCCATCCTGAGACAATCATTTGCACATAGGGAATCCCATTTGGGTGGTGCATGGCTGGACAGCCCTCAGCAACTGCTGCCCCTGTCAGGAAGGGGATTACCAAACACAGGATGAGGCGCCAGTATTATAGACTGCTAACTTAGGTGGAGATACTATAGGTATTATCTGTAGACAGGGTTGCGCCCTTGAGGAAGTCACTGTAGAAGATGGGACATGGAGATTGTGACTGGAAGCCACCTGAAGAAGATTAAAGTCACAAGGGCCAAATTTGCATAATTCCCTAAGGGATAAATTGAAGTTTGAGATTATGGATATTAGCCCTTGGAGATTTCCCATTATCTCATTAGGGTTGGACCATCCTCTCCCACCCACTAAGACTAAAACTAAGACTAAGGCTAAGACTAAACCCACTAAGACTAAGTCTAAAGACAAGACTGTAGATGATTGACCAAGGTTAATGATGTCATCTGTATGCCCTTGCTACCACTGGATCAGTATTACCTAAGTGACTATACTTGTAATCTTCTTGGTTGGCCATAATTTTGATCCACTTTGTACCTGCCTTGTGATCTTGCTCTATAAAATTTCCTTTGAAAAGTGGACTCCTTGGCAACCCTTTCAGGACCCCTCTTGTCTCTCAGGAGTTATTCTTATTCTTCATTCCTTTTCTCCAATAAAATTTTCTACTCTTAACCTCCATTGTCCCTTAGAATTCATTCTTTGACTTCGAGGAACACAAACTTGGCATATCTGACCTCTAGCATTTCCCCTATATCACCAGGACTTTAGGGTCCAAGTGACACCTGTTGTCTTGGACTCTGTAGAATTTGGAACAAATGACTTAACCTCTCTGAACATACATTTCTTAATCTCCACAATGAAAACGAATAGTACTTGTGTCATAAGCCTATGGTAAGGAAAGCGGAATCAAGTTGGTTAGTAGACCACTTCCTGGCATGTAGCAAATGCTTAGGACTGGTGAACCTCTGTTATTGTTGTCCACTACACAGGCTCAGGATTTAAGACACCTTACAGGAGAGTCATCACTCCAGTTCCTTCCTCTGCCCTCTCCTGGACAGTTTGTTTTTTTCTCTTCTGCCCTCTCTCCCTCCTCCACTGAGAGAGAGAGGAGGAATTGGAAAACGGTAAGAAAAGCACAGCTGCTCTGCTGGGGCCATTGGTGGTTGAGTGACAGCAGAAAGTAGGAAGTGCTGAAGGAGGCCCCCAGATGGCAGCTGGCCAGATAATCCCAGTGTGCAGCCCATCACCCGGCTGCTGCTTGCCTGGTGTTTAGACACAGGTGATTTACAATTCCAGAGTCTCTGTTTTTCTCCTCTATTACAATGTAAACCTGCTTTTTAATGATGGCCTAGATTGTTGTCTCTTTTACTCACTACAAATTCCCAAGTGTTTAGACACTTAGGCCGTTAACAGTGCCTTTGGGCTACACCTCCCAGAAGTCCTGACTCAGTCTCCCCTACACTGCCTTCTCTCTGACTTCTCTCATATTGACTCAGGGATGATATAAGACCTCCAAATCACGCAAATATAAGGGAAATATTATGATTCTGAACCTGATAAACATTTATTATGTTGAATTCATGTTCTTCAAAATTGAAAAATGAATTCTAAGGAATACTGGTGCTGCAGAGTAGGAAATGTGTACTGAGGGAAAGATAGCTTCCATCTAAGAGAGACGGAAGGGGGCCCCAGAAAGTGGGTTGCCTGTGAGCCCACTTCTCAGAGGAAGTTTTATAGAGTAAAACCAGGGGCTGGGTACCAAATCATGAGATGAGTGCAAGGTGGGATAAAACTATGATCAACCAATAAGATTACGAATATAATTGCTTAGCTAATGTTGATCCCATGGTGAAGCAAATCACAGAGCAAGTGTGCATGGAGAGAACAAGGACCTTTCCTGGAAGCGGGGGCTCCAGGTCCTGGTCCCCTACCCAGCTGATTGATACCTATTTAGAATATTGGTCATTATTGTTTATCACCAGGGAAGTAGGTATAGTCCCTTCATCTTTGTTTTGAGCCCTGACCTTCACTGAATGTGTCTCCAGCCACAGTTCTAATGTATCATCTGCACTGACTCCTTCTAGGCCCTAGCACTGTCTCACTGCCAATAATATTTCTGCCTGACTTACCTGTCTGTGATAGTACCACCCTATTAAATCTGGCTGCACAGAGTCAGGAAGGGAAGACTTGGGCATCAGAAAGACAATCTAGCAGCAATAAGACAGTAGGAAGATTTAGGGTGAATGAAGTTGGGGTTCACATTTCAGTTCTGCAACTGTTCTCTGGGGTGACCCTGGGCCAGACATATGACTTTTCTAGGCTTTGGCCTCCAGACTGAAAGGGTTGGACCAGGGTGTTTCTAGGTGAAGATTTAATGGCAGTGCTGTCCTTGATCATTTGATTTATTTATCCAGAGTGACACATCTACGCATTTCTGGTCCCTGGTGTGAAATTGAGTCCTATCCTGGTGAATCATAGGGTAACAGCTGCTCTCCCATTCTCCCCCCGGAGGAGGAGGAGGAGGAGGAAGAGGAGAGCCAGGGCTGACTTCACGTCCATCCTTCCCAGCACCAAGTCATTCCCATCCTGTAGCACCTTCTTGGCTTTCACCACTCAAGCCCCAGCTCCGTGATTTTTACCATATCACATTCTGTCTATGCCATTTTTTACATAATATCTTTTTCAGGAAGCTACTCCTTCTTCTTTGATTAACTCACAATCGCCTGAGCAGTAAGAGTTGTGGACTCGCAGGTTGGGTGCACATCTGAACCTCAGAGCCAGCCTGTTCCATCATGGGGAGGAGAGAAAAGCCATTCTCAGTGATAGTACCAGGTTCCCACGGTGGTGGCTCTTCCTTTTGGCATGGAGGGAGGGGCAGATGTAAGTCAGCCTTCTTTTTGAAGAAGGGGACACAGAGCCTCGGAAAGTGGAAAGAGAAATGTTTTATTGGTTTAATAAGCAAGAGGAAAGCTGGAGAGCGAACAACGAACTGAGCGAGATAAAGGAGCTGCAGGGGAAGAGTGCTGGTCGTGGTGGGAAAAGCTGGGAGCAAGAAGGCAGAGCAGCAAGTCTGTGGTAGGAGAGTTTCTGAAAGTCCTTCTTCTGCTTCTGTTTGGACTGCGAACTCTGCATGTTCCATGGCATCACTTCTAACCATGGAGGACTGATTGGATCGCTTGATGCCTCCACTTGAGGGTCCAAGGGCATGGCACCCTTCAATGAACTTCCGCTCTTGGCTCATGCTCGGAGCAGGTCAGACCCTGCCTGCACAGGCCTGAGCATGAAGGATGGATTTAGTGCACTAGACAGACAGAATTAGACACCAGTCTAGATTTCCCATAGCATCTTCTCATGCTCAGATGAGACAGGGAAGGTTCTTAGCTTCTGTCAGAATGCAGACCTGTTTGCTTTAGCCCCACACATTCTTACAGGTTGGGGAGATTTAGAGAATAAATACATTTTAAACAATCTGATTCCAGAGGACGAAAATCATCTATGTTTGGGAACATCTCCCTTGGCACACAGCAGAGATAACAGCCTGCAGATGGTCACAACCTGTTGGGGGGATGCACTGGGGCCTGACCTGCTTTACACGCAGCCCCTGTACAAGCTGATGAGCTGGGACAACACAGAATTTTGATGAGGGGAATGGGAGCCAAGTCAGCTGCACAGAGGCCAATCAGGAAAAGCTTTTTTATTGTGTTGGATTTTTCCAGATTTTTCTATTTAAAAATAGTGCCACCAGGAGGGAACGCTGATGTGATTTCCATCTTTTTAAGAGAGGACAGGAACTGGGAGGCTCCCTCTGAGGGAACAGAGCATGGCCCATGCATCAGAGAGCACGGATTGGGCCAGGGGATGCGATGCACTTGGCCCAGGGGTGCCCGCCAAAGATGCTGCTGTTGACCCCTTCCCTGGATGGAGGGATGGACAGATGGACAGATGGACGGACAGACAGAAGCAGAAAACCTGAGTTGAACTGAACTCAATGCACACAAAAGGCACTCCTGTGTGCTGCTCTTTCAGAACCTCAACCAGGATATTTCTAATAAGGCCTGGTTTCTCTCCAGACTTGAAATTACATTGTCAGGACCATTTCTGCCAGACATTCTTTAGATAAATTATGAACACTTTTACCTTTTTTCTCTACTTCTATTTAGCACGTTGTTCCTTGAAGGGCCCTGTTCATCCTCTCCTGTTTATTCTTTCTTCTCTGTTGTGTCCTTGGATCCGTTTAGAGGCAGAATCATGGCCCAAATCTCATTTCTGCAGACGTTTCTCTCCTGCCTCCTCTCAGAGCAGACTTCCTTCAGACTTTCCAGGCCGTGTCTAGGCTCTGACCAAGCCTGTGCAGAGCCCACAAACCTCAGAGGAGCACTTGGGATGGCTGTTCCCAGAGGAGGCCGCAGTGTGCTGTGCTCCCCCGAGGGAATGGGAACTCGGCTCCCTAGCCCAGAACCGTTTCTTGGATAATTCCAAGCAAATAACAATTTAAGTCATTGGGCCAGAAAAAACAGATGCTGCTGTACACTTTTTATATGATTTTATTACTGGTCGCTCACTTCATATGGACTTTATGTGACTGGAGTAACTGTTGTAGGTCTATACAGACCCAAGCCAAAGTGTAACAGAACTCCCTCCAATAAAGCAGAGAGCAGGGAGGGCATTTTATTAGTGGTTGTTCTATCCGTCCTGTGAAATACATATTTCTAGCATTGCCCTCTAGTTGGAAAAGTCACATTTCTGCAGATTGGAAGCAGCCCGGCAATCATGTTTCTGAGGTGAGGAAAAGTGTTGGTTTGATTTATGGAATGAGGGGTGGGGCTGTGTGGCAAAGACCACAGCATCCAATTCCGTCCACTCTTCTTCTCATGAATTAGCATTTTGCCCATGCTGAGGGCCTGGTGTGTTTTCTGTTTCTAATTTCCTCGATTTTCAAGCTGTAGAATAACATATTATGGTGTCTGTTTCCTGGAAACAGAGAACACAAGTAAATATTTGAGAAATTTGATACAGAGAAATTTGGTTTGAAGCTTGTCAAAAAGTTGCATGAAATCAAGCCCCAAGAAAATACTGTACTTCCTCACATCTGGTTTATCATGATTTGACGGAATTATGCTTTGTAGCCCACTCCTGCATAATTTCATAACCAATACATAAGTGGAGAGATAGCGTGAACACTGTTGTGGGAACAGGGCCTAGAGTTTTGGTCTCTGCACAGACTTGATCTTAAACATTAGCATACCCGTGCAGACTTTGGGTTAAGTCTTTCATTAACACACCATTTCTGAGCACACAGATATGTGTAGTTAATAATCTTTGAGTAGACTTAGGTAAGAACCTGGATGGAGACTTCACTCTTCTCTGCCAGTCCCTGGCTCCCTACACCCCACAGCACATACACTACACACATACCACACACACCACACACATACCACACACACCACACACACCATGCATACTACACACATCACATCCTATACACACACCACATACACCACACACCACATACACACATATACCACATACACCATGCATACCACACACATCACATACTACACACATACCACATATACCACATACCACACACACACACACACACACACACACACACACACACACACACGGGAAGACTTACCCCAGGCAAGTTTCACATGGGTCCTTGAGGCCAACCAACTGAATAGGGAATCCTGGGATGCCTGGGTTGTCACTTTTGGGAGAAGGTCAGTGCAAAGTCACTGTGAGGTCTTGCCCTTGCCTCTGGAATGCCTTAACCTTGTGAGGGCAGAGCAGCCACACAAAGTGAGAATGGAACCTGATGACAGAATTCCAGGTGTAGACAGTGTGTTAATGAATTAAGAGTGAACTGTTAGGGGTGCACACAGTCATCCAAAGCTGGACAGGTTGTCCCTGCTCGCACCTCGTCGTCTTCAGAGATCTGGCAGGAAAGCTAAGTGACAGTGTCAAGGTAAATATCAATCAAATACCAACCACATGGCAATGATGCCTTCAGAATTTCACCCAGATAAAAAAGTCTATAATTAAACTCTTCTGCCAGTAAAGTTACTCCACAGAAACACAAAAGTTAAAAATTCAAGAAGAGTTAAGGTTCAAAATAAAAATCCCCTACCCTTGTGATTAAAGATCTAAAGGAATCACAGTTCTAATCATTAAGGTGAAATTCAAAATGTCTTGAGAGATTTCTAACAACTAACCTCACAGTCCTTTTTTCAGCAAATATTTCTTGAGCTTCTACCCTGTGCCAGGCACTTGGGATACAACAGTGAACAAGACACACAAGAAAAATCATTCCCTTATGGATTTTATACTTGAAGAGCAATATAAATAAATAAAATATATACTATTTTAAATAGCCATCATTACTAAGGAGGGAGGAAAAGTAGGGAAATGGGTGGGTGGGGTGGCATGGGATTGTAGATACAGAGGCCGGGGCAGCTTCCACTGAGAAAGTGACTCTGGAAGCAGGGCCAGGCAGTTGTCTGAGGGCCATGCCAGGCAGGGAGACCCAAGATGGAGAGCCCAGAATGGCTTCCTCAGAGAGAGCGGGTGGAGGGACGGACAGGCAATGGCCAGAGTGGACAGGAGCCAGGTTACATACTTGTACAAACTGTGAGCCAAAGTAAACTTGTCCTTTAAGTTATGAGTGTTGGGTATTTTGTCCCAGTGACAAGAAAGGTAATGACTAAAGCAGTCCCTCCACAACTCTTTCTTTAACACAAAATCAGAAGACAGTATTTGATGTCCACACTCCAATGAACAAAAACCCCAATAAACAAAACAGGAAGGAGAGCCGAAACTATTTTATTTGGTTGACTTATTTCGGTATACATTTGGGAACAATAATAAAATTTCATTGATTAAAATGGTATTAACGGGGATGTAGATATAGTTTAGGGGCACAAGCACCAGCCTTGCAAGCACAAGGTCCTGAGTTCGATTCTTGGTACACCCCCCAAAAATAAATAAAATAAAATGGCATTAACAAGTGAGTGGTGACACATGTCTGTAATTCTAGCATTTGTGAGGCAGAAGCCTGTCCAAGATCACATTAGTGAGTGGTAGCCTGGGGTGTGAACCCAAGCAGTTTACTTCCTGAGTTCATGCCTTCAGGCTCAGTGCTACACAGTCTCTACACTGTGCTGTGAGTTTGAGGCTAGCCTGGACTACAAGGCGAGTTCAAGGCCAGCCTGAACTGCAGGCTGTCCTTCCTTCCTTCCTTCCTTCCTTCCTCCCTCCCTCCCTCCCTCCCTCGCCTCTTGGAATCCAAACCAATCTTCCCCAAAACTGAAAGCTAGTCTTTGGCAGAGGCCAGGCTGACACTGGGTAGAAACCTCACCCTGTGCTGCAGGACTGGTGTCCAAATGGGGTGCGTAGCGCTAGTGGGCACACAGCCACAGTCACAAGCGATGGATATGCTCCAGCCCTCTGTCCTGAGCATCCTGCCAGAAGGATAAATGGAGAGACTGTCGGGTGGGGCCTGGGGGCTGGTGCAGGACGAGGGAAGGACGCTGGCATGGTGGAGAAGCAGCCCAGGGCCTGCCTGCTGGGTCGGAAAACAGCACCTTGAGTTGCCACTGCAGGGGCTTCTCCACCTACCCTGGATTTACACTTCCACAGCCTCCTTGACCAGTGGAGATGACAGGATGCGAGCTGCTGCCTCATCTCGGAATAATGTGCGGAAGGATCAGCAGTACAATAATGTGCGATGGGAAAGTATTTAGCAGATGTTGATTACTGTGAGTGCTTTTGAAAAAGCCATAAACTGCCAGAGAAAGCTGGGAAAAAGCTTCCTTCTGTCACAGGTAGTGACCCTATTGATCCTGGAGAGGCCTGGTGACCTGACTCCCTCTGTTTCCCCAGAGGCTGGATCACTGTCTCTTGTCCCTGTGGGGAAAAACTTGAGTTGGACAAACTGCTAAGTGACAATAGCCAACGAGCATTATACACAGCATGGGTATTACTTGAAAAAAATTTAGTATATGTGCTGTCAAAGTGAGCACTATCATTTTAAAACATTTTAATTAAAAGTGTTCCTTATGTGTTATGCTAATAGAAGCCCATCACTCGTTAATACTTGCTTGTCATTTGAATCAGTCACTTTTAAACAAAGCATGGTAAAGTAAAGCATATGCTAAATATTTTGGAACTTTTGTCCCAGACTTAGAAAGGTCAAGCCTATGAAAGGCCTCACAGGGCAGAATGAAGCAAATTTGGCTCGTTTGGATTCAGCTACCAAATGACATGCCTTTTGCCTGCTGCTACAAAGGACTAACTTGCTCAGAGGAAAGCCACTTGGCTCCTGAAATGTCACTATTGCTGAAGTCATCATTATCTGTGGGTATTCTTCAGTTTATACAGTAACGGTGTTCCTGGAAAGCTGTGTCTAAATCGAATTTTTACAATTTGGCTTAGCTCCCTATGAATTTATATTGTAATAATATCTGTAAAACATTGTTTCTTACTGATTTTAATTCACGGTAGCATCTAGTTGTTTGGGCAGATATGAGCATTAAAAACGTGCAGGGGAATACTTGGTGCCACCGGGATGCGCTGGTCATGTTTACTCTGGGGGTAGTCTGGAAGTGGGTCCTTTTGCAAAGTCAAGGAATTATTTTTGTGATAATAATTAGGACAGTTCTATACCATAAGGTCATACATGTCTATCAACCCTCCAAGGCTGTGACTGTACCTTCAGTCTACAGAGCACTGTCCAAGGAAACAAAAACAGAACAGCACCCTTGTTTCTGAGTGAGACCTGAGTGTGCTCACAGTGGCCACGGCACCGCTGGTCAGTGAGCACAGATGTCCTTGTGTGTCCTCGTGTGCCCACACGTAGGTCCTACATGCCAGAGAGGCGGAAAGGCAGTAGAACACTAGAAACCAGAGCTGCTTGCTTACCCGAGGTTCTCAGCTGAGTACCATCTAATGACTCATTGCCATGGAAGCTATTTATTCTTTTAGACTGAAATTTTCATGTTTGTCTTTAAGTAGAGCACTGGTATACTTGGAGTCTTTTTTTTTAGTATGACAATATGGTGTTAAAATACTTTGCTTTGCTTGGGCTATGTCATCCTGGGCTTTCACGTGCCTTTTGTTCCCTCCACTCTTTGAATCTCTGTGTTCATCCTGCTTTAGCATTTCCATATATATTGTGCAATGGACACAAGGACCCAGGGCCCAGCCAGTGTGAGCTGGACACGTGCTGGGCCAGAGGTTGGCAGGAATTTAATGGGCCTCATAGGGAGCTCTCCCTGGTGCCAGGAGATGGTTTCTCTCTTGCCCTCTCATCCTACTAAGAGCTCAAGCCCAGAGGATCAGAGTCCCCTGTATGAGCTTCCTCTTGCTGCTGTCACATGTGTAATGATGCAGAGCACCACCAGCTACCACCTTCCAGTGCTAGAAGCTGGAAATCCAACAGGAGCCCGGCTGGGCTGAAATCCTTATGTGGCAGGGTTGGCTGCCAGGGGAAGTCCTGTTCCTTGCTTTTCTGTCTCATGAAGAGTGATGAGTTTTGAGATTTATTAACTTTGACTTTAATATAATTTATTTATGTTGATATAATTTAATATTTAATAATGACTATGTTGAACAAACCACTCACAATGTTACTGAAAATTTAACAGCTTTTAGGAGTCACTATAGACCAACTGTAGCCCACCATTTCTGTATTTCCAAACAATCTGGCTTTTTACAGTGCTGTTTCCTGAATTTTCAACGTTGACATCACTTTCTCATAACAGAAGGTGAAGATTTAGCTCCTTAGGATCACATGCCAAAGTGTCCTTAATACCTGTCTTAGTCATTATCATCACTGAACTACACAGCGAGATTCTGTCAATAATGATGATGATGATGTGAATCAGGTTACCATAGAGATACCAGTGAAGGGTTGTAAGTATAAGTTCATTGGAAGGAATGATTTATTTGGGGTGTGGCTGATGTGTCAAGGCTTCTTTGAAGGCTGACATTGAACTGGCTGTTGAAAGCAGGGATTTGACAGGAGGAGATCTCCCAGGAGGAGATGGTAGTGGGGGTCAAGACATCTTGGTAAAGCGTCTGTGTGAGTCATCATGCAGCACTGTGAATGGCTGTGATGAATTGGGGCTGGATCTGGCTGGCAGAGGGTGGCAAGTTACAAGGCTGTGTCACTAGGATGACACTGGTTTCCCAGGATCCCTTTGTACCTTGGTAAAGAGGGGGATTTTGTAACACAGAGGATAATTTGTTTAGGTTCACTATTTACACCATAAACTTCCATATTTATGTAAATTATTATATTTAAATCTGCCTAGACCATTGTTCTCACATCAGCAACCAAATACTCCAACTCAAGTGACAAATAAGGCTTCTTCTCACATCCAGTGATGAGGCTGTCATATGTTCCTGCCCGATGGCAAGAGGGGAGGTTCATCCTCCAGCGTCTTAGGAGAGAGGAGAATCCAATGCCGGGGGGGGGGTGGTAGTTGTTTCTGCAATGCCAGTGCAGATGACTAGGATCATGCTGAGCTCTTCTTTCCCTTAATGGACATAACCAGTCTCATAGACACGTGTCTTGCCACTCCTCTTCTAATGTTCCCAGCAGCCACCTCTCTATTCCATTCCCAGAATGACTCCCTTCAGTTCTGTCCTTGTATTTTCCACCTACATCACAACAATAATTTCATGACGTATTCCTGCCTCTCCTCTGCCCTACACCTGCATCCTACAAGAACTAGGATATCCAAGTGTCTCCCAGCTGTCTTTACTATAAACTTAGAATGCCTATGATCTGAGCCTGGCTTCCCTGCCCAGTCTCTTTTTCCATAACCAGAGGCTCTTGGATAAGCCTCAGTTACTCCTTGTCCACCACTTTGCAACCATTCTTGTATCTATCAGGGAATCCAGCTCCTTCCTCCTGCCTGACACTCATTTTCATGCTCAGCTTGACTGGTCTCCAGGTGTCTTCTCCAACTACTCTCTCCTCCCAGCAACCTTGCCAGGAGGCCTAACCCATGCATCCAAGGTCTTGTGTTCACTTCTAAACCCAGAGCTGCTTCACGGTGGTTCAGGTGTGGGACATGCCCATCTTTGCCACTGCACCAGCACAGTAGCTTCTGTCCTCCAGAGCCTACCAGTGCTTGCTCTTTGTCAGTTCTCATTAGGGTTTATTGTCTAAGATGAATGAATGTTGCAAATTGCTACCTGAGCAGCTAGATGCTGAATCTTAATCTGCCACCTCTTATCAGTCTGTTTGCTGTTGCTGTGACATAATATACATGTGTGGTAGCTCACAGTTTTAAAGGCTGACTGCCCAAGATCAAGTGGTTGCTGTAGTGAAGGCCTGATGGCAGGTGACAATTCCATGAGAGGAGCACATCCAGGAAAAATGACCTGGTGAAACAGGGCGGCCTGTAGACCCAGCGCCAGGTCTGCTCTTCCTGTAATAACCTATGCTGGCAGGAAGCAACCTGCATAACTATATCTGGCCTCCCCGGGGGCAGAGCTGAAATGACCTACTTATCTTTCTGAGGCCCCGTCTTTTACATCTTCTACCACATTGAGGATCAGCCTTCTGGCACATGAACCTTTGGGGGAAACAAACCTTACCTAAACCATAGCTACCTTACGATTTTTTTAAAAATCCATTTAATCAAAACATGTTGTTAACTCCAGAATAATATCTATGCTATGCCTGCATTTGGGCATGAGGTCCTTAAATATTTTTTTCCATAGAGACTGGAAAAACTATATATTTATAAATCAGTAGAAAAATAAATTTAGCTTTGAATTTCAGAAAACTACTCAAAGATTGTTGGTCTCATATTAAAAGAATTGAAGCATCAAGAAAAAGAGTGAGAGGGCTGGGGATATAGCTCAGTGGCATAAGCACCGGTCTAGCAAGCACAAGGTCGTGAGTTCAATCCCTGGGTCCACAAAAAAAAAAAAAAAAAGAGTGAGAGACCAGAGAAATTAGAAAATGGGGCGGTAAAATCCAGGCTATGGGGGGAGGTGGTGAGGGGGAGAGTGGAAGAGAAAAGTACAGGGGCAGTGAGGAGGGAAGGTGCTTCCTGCCCTATGCACTTCAAGGTTGCGAGTGTCCTCCCCAGTGCTGTTTGGTATCTTAGATTTCAAGGTACTGAACTGTTCGAGACTGGGTTGGAAACCAAGTGAGATGGGCGATGTGGCCTGGCAGAGACAGATGCCTGAATTCAGGACAGCTCTCATCACTGGCCTCAGCCACTAAGTGTTTCCCATCCAGGCCCTCAGACTGACTCCAGGGAACACCTGCTGTGACCGGATTACAAGCACTCTAGAGACTTCTCTGGCAGTAGGAAAGCTTTGGGGATGCTGGGTAAACCCGAGGCAGAGCAACCGTGTTCATTCCTTTAATATTCTGTCTCCCCCTTGTTTTATGGGGTTCAAGCTGGTTGTCGGGCCAAAGCAGATGTTAGGTCTCTGATTTATAATCCTCAAAGCAGCAGTTGTTCCTAAACATGCTGTTTGCTTCCTGTGCCTCCCGTAGGTCAGACAGCCCTCTCCCGTGGCTTTGATGTGGAAGGGCTTGTGCTTCAGATGGGCTTTCATTTGCTCCACTTCACAGTGTTTGTGAAGGGAGGCTCAAGGGGTCGGGCTGGTGGGGAGGGTTTCCTGGGGCTGCTGACGGTTTCAGACCAGAGAGGAGCCTGGAAGTCAGCTGCTCTTCTACCACTTCCCTCCCATCACCCTTAACTTTCCTGTGAATCCACCCTGAATACCTGCAGTCAACTCAGTTCTGTCAAAACAAGAAAAATCAAACCATCTCTTGTTTCTTCTCGTGTATAGTGGGAAGCTTTTGCTTACTGTCTTTCTGACTTGTCCTTGCCTTGTGGAGGGTTATTAACAGCAGCAAGAAATACATGCTAATCTACCCAAATCTCATTTCCACATAAAACCGTCAGATTTTAGTGCTGGGATGTTTTGATCTGTCTTTTAGCTCTGCCACCATAAATGTCATAGTGATGGTTTTTCATCTCGCCCCATTTACTCTTGCATATTTCATTCCCAAATGTCTCCCCATCCCAGTGAACTTAGGCCCCAGTGAGAAATGTTAATATATCTGCCACCAACACCCACAGAGGGGTTACTGGAGATGTGGTCTTAGAACTTTTATTTTAAGCACTTGTTTAGCACACAAATAAATGCCGGGGACCACTGAAAGCATGTTACAGATGTTAATTTATTTCATGCTTGTAAGGCCCTTTGAGGTAGGCACTAATATTATCTTCATTTTACATAGAAGGAAACTGAGGCAGAGAGCGGTGAAGTGATAGCAGGTGAGGGTTGGGCACTGGCATTTTATGGCGGTACTGGGGATCGAACTCAGGACCCTGCGCTTGCTAGGCAGGCGCTTATTCTACTGAGCTATATCCCCAGCCCGGGCACTGGCATTTTAGAGTGCTATTCTTAGATACTACCTTGTGTTCCCAAGCAACTTATTTTGTATGGCCCATGCACAATCTAAAAGTTCAAAAATGTATGTAGAAATGTAAATTTTCTGGCTTTTAGAAAATGCAAGTACCAAGTATTATCAGACTCACATTTCAAACTCGCTCGCAATCCTCTGTTTGGACAAGGACCCTACATTCCTTGGGTTCGGGCCTGACCCCTACATACCACAGCATCAGCTAAGTTTCCTGTGTGTCTCCCTCTGTTCTTCATGCTACGCACTGATATTGCTCCAGTACAGCAAGGACTGTCTCCAAGATATGTCCGCTGGCTTTCTAGACACCAAATCCACTCACATCTCCCCATAACTGGATTTCTGCTAAGTCATATGTAGTGGTTAATTTATCTCAAAGATAAAAACCGAGTGGGAATGAGTCACTTGCTCTGGCCTGGGACTTCAAAACCTTCTTGCTCTGGTATATTTCTAGCCAAGTAACTGATGCCATGAAACCAGAGCTGGCATATGGAATGAGCTAAAGTTTCCTCCAGGTGTGAAAGACAAGCTGCAAAAACTAACAACAGCCTAGACAAGAGACTCGGCATTACAGAGGCCAGAAACTCAGAGCTGAATGCAGAAGTCTTAGGAGAGTAAGGAAGTGAAAGTCATATACATAATACAGCGTATTAGAGGAAGGACTGCAGTCAGGTAATCGTGACTCCTCTGGGATCATTGACTAGCACCTCCCGAGATCACATTTCCTTACCTGTCTTGGCTTGGGTCCTAAATGTTACCCAGAACCACGTATGTTGAAGCCATGCTCACCAGCCAGTGGTGCTGTTGGGAGGCAGTGGAACCTTTAGAGCTGAGGCTTGGATAGAAGTTGGATCATTATGTGCGGTGGTGTTGGGGTGCTGCCCGCTTCCTGTCTCCCCTTGGCTTCCTGGCTGCCATGGGATGAGCAGTTTGACCCCTCCATACCCTCCCCAGGATGATGTTCCTCTCCACAGGCTCCAAAACACTGCAACCATGAGCCGAAGTGAGTCCTTCCTCCAAGTTGATCGTCTCCGATAGTTTGTCACAGTACAGAGAGCTACTTAATACATTCTCTACATGTCTCAGTCTGTTCAGGCCTCAAGAACAAAATACCTTAGACCAGGAAATTCATGAACAATAGAAATGTATTGCTCATAGGGTTCTGGAGGTCAGGAAGTTTATGACCCAGGCACTGACTGATTTGGTGTCTGGTGAGGGCCTGCTCCTTCCATAGATGGTGACTTCTTGCTTGGCGTCATAGACAGCCTTCTTGCAAAGGGGTCCAGAGCAGTCCCTTTGGCTTCTGTATCAGCTCACTAATCCAGCTTAGGAGGTTAGAGACCTTATAGCAATCATTTTCCAGAAGGCCCCACTTTTTAATGCCACATGAATTACGGAAGGACACATTCAGACGATAGCACCATACTCTGAAATCAATGCTCAGCTTTTCTGAGTCATTGTAGGAATTAAATGAGATAATGTGCTCTAAGTGCTTAGCATGGTGTCTGGTATGCTCAGCACCTAGGAGGCTCCAAGTGGCCCCAGAGAATACTAGCAGGTGATTTGCCATTTACCTACGTGTAGGGGGGTACATTGGGTACAGTGGGAGCACTTGGTCCTCAGGGGCAAATGCAGCACAGGGTATGGTTACCTATAACCTTGACATTGTGAGGCGATCATTTGTTTTTACTTTTAATATATTTATTTTAAAAAGTAAATGTGGCAGATGAGAAAGGGAGGGTAACCTGTGGACATTGGTGCTGAATGTTTTTATAACACTATTTTTTTAAGTTTAGTTAGAATAACATACACTTTCCTCTCTCCCTTACACATTGAAATATTATATGAGCAATGATTTTGTAAGATTCCTGCAACTTCAAATAATCTGATTTTGGATTTTGTTGTTTCTTTCCTTCCTCTCCTCTTACTCTCTTCCTCACAGCAATTCACAGATTTGTCTTATTATCTAGTTCAGCATTTCCTAAAATGTAAGCCAAGCAATGTTCATCTCACAAGCTTCAGTGTAAATAAAAGGCTTCTATGAACAAATAAATTTGGGAAATGCTTTCTATTTTCACTCCAGTTTTGAAATTTACCATGCATGTTACAACAGATGCAAAGCCTTGAATTGCCTTGAAGTAAAAATAAAAAATAAAGGACAAGAAGTTTTAATCCAGTATTTTTCAAATGTGCTTTGCCATGGGACATTTCCTGTCTCTGGTAAATCCTATTAACACCCTGCAGGATCCTCTTGGAAAAGGGTTTCTCCAGGTCTATTCATTAAATGACTTTCTAACCTTGGAATTGGGGTGATTATTATTGCTGGTGCTTTCATTAAAGGTGTCATATTTTATATTTATAGATTTATCTAACTCCCAAAGATGTAACTTAACAAAGAAAACTAGAAGAGCATGTTTCCTAGCCTCTGGGTCACACATATTTGAAGGTACAAGGATATAACTTAAGGCTGCTCACAAAACACATATGCACATTGTTCCAAGTCTTTCAAAATTTTATCATCCATCTTACAATGGCCAAAGACAGTTATTTTGTTTTATTTTTATTTTTATTTTGTTCTGTTAAGACATATAAGAACTCTCCAATGACCCAGAGCTTTACATCTTCCTCTCCCCCAAGTGGCCTTGTATACAGGGAAAACATTAACCTAACAGGAGTTCTTTAGAATAAATATGTAGCATCCCCCCCCGCCCCCAGGCTCTGTTTCTTTCCTTTTCTATTGGCAGAAAATAGAATCTGTTAGACAGCCGTATGATCTGGTAGGTTACTGGTTCAGCCAGTCACCTGGGGTCCCACTTGTGTGTGAGCAGTCATGTCCTGCAAGTGCCTTCCCTCAGGGTATACCTGGGTCTGTCCTATTCAAAGAGTACTTGTTGGGTCAGAGGTTCTGGAGAAGACAGGATTCCAGATAAAGTGCAGACTGGGGCCTGAGCCAGTGCTTATTATGTGCCTTTGGCACTTTTGGGAGCCCAGGACGACCATGAAGCAGCGTATCTTTCTGGGTAACGCCGGCGGAAATAGATGTAGGTGCATGCTGAGTGTGGGCTCCTCTTCAGAGATGACAAGGATGGTCAGCTGTGGGAAGGGCTTTCCATCAATAGTCTCTGAAAAAAAGGCTTTTCAGTTAGCATTACTGGATGTGGAAGAACTTCCTGAATGACACAGTCAATTGGGGGGCCATAAGAAAAGGCCTCTGTCTTCAACAGGAACACACTGTCCCCACTCAGAGCCTGGCCTCTTGTGTGGCTTTGCCTTTCAAGTTCAGTGACAGTCGTAGCAGCAAAGACAAACATTGACGCTGCTTGTCACTGCTCTGTTACAGTTCTATTCTAGTGAGGCGGGTTTATGACGAGAATGGTTCTTCCCATCATAGCTGGCTAATTTTAGAAAGATCAGAACACAGGAGCTTTCCTTTCCTGAGTTAATGCTGCAAATTACTATCATCACTGGGTTGTAATAATTGAATTTTCCTTTTGTGTTTCTGATCTCCTTTTTACAAGATGGGCAGAGAAATGAAGTCCTTTTACAGAATGACATAATGAATAATCAACCAGAAATTTATTATGGGGAACTTTGTAGATTAAGAGCTCCATATCATGCTAAGTATCCACGTATAATTTTTACTTCATAAAAGGTAAGGTGTTTCTGGGGATGTAGCTCAGTGGCACAGCACCTGCCTGGGAAGCATGAGGTCATGAGTTTGATTTCCAGTACCAAAAAAAAAAAAAGCAAAAATTAATGTGTCACAAATTCTATTTTCCTTGAATTAGATTCTGAATTCTACTCATTTGTTATAAAATTCATAAAGGCAGTGTTATAGAAAAACATTTTCCTAGGCTGGATTTTACCTATCTCTTTTCTTTGTTACCGTAAGATATATGTAAAAATTCAAAGTGGATATCACAGATGTTACTTTTTAAAACAGTGAGTGGGAAACAGATCTAGTCAGAGGAACTGTGACTTTGAAGAACAAAAAGCAATTAAATATTAAAAATCTTAGTTGGTTTCAATATGACTCTTTTGCTTCTAGGTATTGTCCCAAAAGAGTTAAAGACATCATGTTGCAGTGATACATGTATAACCATGTTGATGGCAGCAAGCACAACTCATACTAAGTCTTGAAAACAGACTGTATGTCCATCGACAGATGAATGGGTAAAGAGAATGCAGCATTCACACACAATGGGGTACTAGTCTCTCATAAAGAGGGATAAACTCAGGTCATTTGTAGGAAAATGCGTGTACCAGATATCCCGAATACCCTCGCTTTTCTTGTCTCTGTTGCTCCTTTGTGGCTGAATTACTTTATGGCACCTAAACCATGTCATCATCCCCACCACTTCTTAAATCAGGCTCTGCAGCTCCTTGGCGCTCTGCAGAGACCCTGGGGCCCTGGCTTCCCTGCCACTCCTAGAACTGGAATCACTCCGTTGTTAGCTGTTTTGCCTGTGATGCTTTCTTAAAACAAGCCTTGTGGCTCTAGCGTGTTTTCATAATGACTGCCCTCCCTGTAAGAGCCATGTACTATGGCCTTCTTTGACATCACTCACCCGACTTGGTAAGTCTCTTTGCATTAACTTTGGAATGTTTTTTTCCTCAAGACATTGCCTTTTGTAGAGTTTTGTCATATTTCTTTTTCATTTCTCTTTTGCACCTTGATAACTTGGCACCATTTCCCTTCCTGCTACAGACCTGGACATTTCCTAGCATCCTTTGTTCCTGTAGGGTCCCTGTTTTTTCATGGGCTTATGGGCTTAGACACCTAGGGTTAAACTCTTTTTATCTTGCAATTCCTCAACTCAAACTCATACTTTCTGATATGAATCTGTCCTAAACAGTGGCTCAGAATTCTAAGGACTTGTTTTAGCTGCTGTTAACCCTCAGGCTCTGTGGGTTCCATGTTCACCATGATCAGTGTCTGTTCCTGTCTGCACAGCTGGGCCATGGCTCCTTGAAGTTAGGAAACATACCAGATAGTTCCTGTCTTTACATCTACTGCTGGTCTTTACCATGGGAGGCACTGGTTAAGACTTTCACTGGCAAGAATCAACATAGATTTCCAAACAATGGCTTAAGCCAATTAACAGTTTTCCTTTTCTTAGGGAATCAGAAGTCTAGAGGCAATCTACCTACAGCTCACAGGGTAGCCCATGATGTCTGTGGGGAGCCAGGCACCTCTTTCCCCTCCTCCATCTGTAGTATTTGCTCATCTAAACCTATTCTTGCCTTATGTCTGCATTCTACTAACGGACAAGAAGCAGGGACATGAGCAAATTATGGGATAAATTTGTTGGTGGAAATACCCATAAAGCAACAGTCATGCAAAAGTCCTTATAAGACTCTCTAGAAGTCCCTCCTGGTGACTTGCACTTGGATTCTATTAGTGAAAACTGCGTCATGTGGACATTGCCACCTGAAAGGAATCTAAACAATGCTGTGTTTTTTAAGCTGGATATGTCACTGCTCTTCATAATATTTGGGTTGTATTAGTAGTAAGGAAGAGAGATAATAGATATTTGGTGAGTAACCTGCAATCAGGAAAAAAAGTATGAAAATAACACTGCTTATGGATAAAAATAGGAAGTCCTTCCCCACCTTGAGCACCTAGAGGTGGGGTTCTCAACCAGCAGCCCCTAGGTCAGCTGCATCCCCTGCAAACTCGGTTGAAATACACATTTTTGGGCCTCATCCTGGCCTGAATCAGGAGTAGATGGGTCAGTTATTCATTTCTTAAAGACTCCTCTTGGGGTTCTAATGTGTCCTAAAGTTAGAGACGTGTTGTCCTGAAATGACCATGTATGGAGTCCATACCACTCAGACTCCCCAGTCCCAACATCACCAGGGTAGGCTGGAGTGGTCCAAGGGCCAGCCAGGCAGCAGGAAACCTTGCTAGCACAGGCGAGTTTATAAGATAGTCCTGTAGCAACCCAGCCATGACCTTGCTGGCTACATGAGAAACTTGAAGGAAAACTGGTGTGAAAGTAGAACCAGGCCAGCCCACTTTAGTGAGGTAACAAATGCCAAAGGCTGCTACCCTGTAAACATCACTTCAGCCCTATTAAGTTGAAGGGCTTCTACCCTGTGTTGTAACAAAACAGAAAGTATATTACTCTAGGATTTTTCTAGCTAAAGATTATTATTATTATTTTTTTTTATTTTAGAAACATAAAAGTACAAAAACATATTGACAAACAGACACCCATTATCATAGAAAATAGTACAATCACAACTAATCTATAGACAAGGTGATATGGTCTCAACAGTAGTTGTTGCTTTATCCATTGATATCTTCGAATTGTAGATGTATGGACCCATATACAGACATGCAAA